>MU185526.1:28989-95357 GCA_016904865.1 Pissodes strobi
GAAAAAGTTGTTTTTTTATACAGGGTGACCAAAAAGTTGAATTTTCTATTTTTTTAGAGGAATTAAATAACCTTATTTTTCAGTTTTCAGCAAAATATTTCTTAAGAAATGTGCTTTAAATCATTTTGTTACGGGTACGTTGGAAACCGTTCATAAATTTTTTCAATTACGTAGCTGTATGAGGAATCGCCATTAGCATAATATTGTATTAAATGTATTATTTGCTCCGTTGTTAAAATTATAAATGAAATACCATTAAAAGTTACCGACTTAATGATGATTTGCTTGACACTGTCACGCACACAACTTGTCAGTGAACGAAATTTGGTGAAATGCAAATTTTACACAAGAAACTTCTTTTTATCCAAAGTTGGTGAAAATCGACATCTGAAAAGATGGAATGATTTGAATCAAAATTCCTATGTAATATTTTGGTGAAAACTGAGAAGTAAGGGTACTTTATTTCTCAAAAAAAATTGAAATTATAACTTTTTGGTCACCCTGTATAAAAAAATAATTTTTTCTCTACGACAATCATATTTTTTTAACAAGCAAAAATTTTTATGAAGAATGACTTTTTGTCGAAAACTGAAATTTTTTGTCCATTTGTCCTCTTGTCTACCCGATTGCCGGACATACTGTATATATATATATATATATATATAATATCTTGGCATGACCACATTACAAACATTGCAAAATTAGCCTTGCAAAAGCTTGGTGCGCTATTTGGCAACAAAAACTGTACATACCGCAGCAGCTGCTCTTGCTCTACAAAGCGCAAATAAGACCGTGCTTAGAATATTGCACACACGTATGGGGTGCCGCACCTAAAGCTGCTGGATACCATTCAGAAGAGAGCTGTGAGTCTCGTCGGCGACCCGGAATTGACCCGGGCTCTGGATAGTCTGGAACAACGCAGACATGTAGCCGAAATCTCCCTCTTTTACAGATATTTTCACGGCAGATGTTCTCAGAATTTGGTCCGCCTCATCCCGCCTCCACCAACTCCTCTTTCGTCGTACATCTAGAAACACCTCTAACATCGCTTGACAAGGACTTCTTTGTCTGGCGCACTGCATCACTCTGAAACTCATTCCCAGGACATTTGTTTCCCCCAAATTACAACCTACAGCTATTCAAGAACCGTGTCAATCAACATCTTCGCAGGATCTCCCTTTGGTGTGTGTGTTGTGTGCCACCGCCAATATATATATATATACATAAATAAAACACATTCTATGAATAAGAGAACTGAAATTGATGATTTAAGCTCAATTTATTCTTATATATTATCACTAAATAACCGATAATTATATACCAATACACCTTCCATTATTATTAAATTAACATCAAATATCAAGTATTCCTTTAACACCTGGTAAATATTTATTTTGAAACAAAGTAGATTGACTTTGACATTTTATGTAGACCTATAAGATATTCTAATATTTTATCACTTTTTTACCATATTTTAAAAATGTTATAATTGCCAAAATTGAATTCAACTAGTTTTGATTGTTAGTTACCACAAAATTATTATACATATATTGTACATTAGTATATAAAATAGTTTTTAGCCCTCACAAAGGTTACGATATACTGACCGGAAGCTTGGACGCAAAACAAATTATCTTTTAATAAACCATTTTGACTGAATACCTTACATTTACAGCCATTAAATATTTATAGGTAAACGAATTGAGCTCAAGTCGATTCCGACATCAAGGCGACAAATTAAATTAGTAAATTTCAGTTACGTCAAATAAATTACTGTCATGGGCTTTACAGCCAAATAAAGTAAAAATTAACTCAATCAGCTCTTCGGACACTAGCCAAATGAATTTTCTAACTAACTAAAGGTAAAATTAAGTATCTCTTTTAAGGGTAAGCTCGATACCCAAGATAGCTAAATCAATAAAAAAGTTATAAATTCATCAATTAAAATGATATATAACGATAGGCAATATACGGTAATTAAGGCAAATGACCAACAGTCATTTGATTATACATATACTCATTAATTAAAATTATATGTAACGGTAAGAAATACATGGTAATTTAGGCAAATACCCGACAGTCGCCTAACTATGTAATTATTAATTAAAATGATCCATCACGGTAAGAAACATACGATAATTAAGACAAATGACCTACAATCATTTGATTATATATTCATTAATTAAAATAATAAATAACAATAAGCTATGTACGATAATTAAGGCAAATGTCCGACAATCATTTGATTATATATTTATTAATTAAACTTATACATAACAGTAATAAATAAACGGTAATTTAGGCAAACTACCCCACAGCTGTTTAGCTACAAATTCATTAGTCACAAGGATATATAACGGCAAGAAGTATATGGAAACTTAGGCACTTAAATTAAAATCGATTTTACTTGATTCTGGTCGAATTGTAGACATTGGCGCTTACTGCGTAATACGTCTCCACTTTGTGGTTACGTCACCCTGACAAAAAGTTCTCGGTGCGCATTTATACATTCCGTACATCTATTTGGCACCTAGGGGATATTTATTGGTCAAACCATTCAACCTCTATGCAATCAACGCGCGGGTGCGAAAATCGTGTATGGAATGTAATTCGGTGCCAAATTCAGGTACGGAATGTAATAAAAGTTTATGGAGCAGCATGTCAATGTGGTTCAGTGAATCGCTTTCAGCAAGCCTGGTGGCGACAGTGGTTAGATGCTGTGCTTGTGATATGATGATTCGGGTGGGCTCAGGGTTCGATTCCCGTCAGTGGCAAGAATTTTTTTTTAGTTTTTTTTAAGGTTATGTTTGTTTCCCTTTTTAAATTTAGGTTAGTATGGGTTAGTTTTGGTTAGTTTGGGTTTACCTTTAAAAACAGGGGTCACTACACTAGTTCATCACACAACGTTTATAGACGATTTGGACGATAATTTGAGAAAATATACATTCTGCTTAATTTGCTTAATACTGCAACGACACAATCAGGCGGTAGTTAGACCTGATGATCAAAACAAGCAATGATAAATTCCGATACGGAAAACGGCCTGCTCGCCTTGAGTGTCCAGGCGAGAAGGGCTATTAATTGTCTCAAAAAAGAATATATACCATCTCTGCCAGGTGACGCTCCAAACGGATATACCTGTCTAGCAGGTTGGTACTCCGGCAGTAAGGTCGACTAGTAAAATTGAAAAATCCCAGTACTGTATTAAATAACATTTACAACGTTACAGTCTTGATGGGTTTGCTTTTTAGTTTAGTGAACTGTTGGTGTAATAAATTATGACCCTTATGACAAACAATTATATTGTATTGTTGACATAGCGATTTTTCAAATTCTCTGGCAAACCCTCGGTAGTGATAGATAATTGTTTTAATTTTCGGCGACTTTCTTAGATTTGGGCATTGGCAATAACGCACTTCAAAATCATTTTACACTTAAGTAGTACTATCGATAATTTCCAAATATTTATGAATTAATACACAAAACAAACATATATATTTAAAGCAGAATGATACAGTCTGGCATCGCGGTTTTCCAAGTGAGCAGGGCTAATTTCAAATACGGTATAGTAATTTCAATAAGCAGCGCCTCTAGCGGTACACGCCTTTGTGTAAGAATGATTCTTCTATTGCCTAGCTGCTATGTGCTTTGATTATTCTAGATAATCTTATTCCTTTTTACATGTGCAGAAATATATTTACAAAGGTTTCCCGGTTCACACTTTTGACATTCACTTGGAAGCCACACAATTATGTTAAAGGATTGATATATGCGCATAACAAATTAATCTCATTTCCAAACATAAAAATATATATAAATTTAAGTGTTTTATTTTTGGGAGAGTCAATGGGAATTTTGCATCCATTTTCATTTAACGTACATCTCACATCTGGTCGAATCTTTGACGAGTCATTCTGGTAAAGGCAAAACATATTATTATTTCCCCATAAGTTAATTGCGTTTTCGACATCAAATTTTCATAGGCCACCATAAAATTTCTTGTTCGTACGCCATAAATTCGCCGATCCCCAAAAACGAGGTTTCTATCCTTTCTGTTTTTTTTTTCTAAAAGCGTAAAGGCTAAATTTGCCTCTAATAACTAGTATATTAGAGTACTAGTTTTATTCGATACGATTTTTGCACATGCGCCTAGGGTTTTATTCGACAAGTGCGCTTAGACGTCTTATAAAACTATTTCTTTATATTTCTTTTGTATTAATTAATATTTATTTTATTTAATTGAATTTGCTTATATATTAAATTAAATCATTTGTTTAGTTTTATGTTTATTCAGTTGGCAACAATGGATTGATTGATCAAATAATGTAGACAGATCATAGTAGTTCAGATGGCATGCTGAGTTTGTCTTAAGATTACTAAAACCTATAATCTTTAGTAATAAATATGTCTTAAGTAAAAAGGTTAATTGTGCTTATTTCTGGATCACAAATATATAACTGGGTATGGGTCATATATACATAAAAAAATAGTTAAATAGTCACATTCTAGTGCAGAGATTGCAAATATACTGGTGGAGTAGAAAAATCGTGTTTTTTTAAATTTTTATTTAACCAGAAAAACACTTGACAATTCAAGAAAAAAATGTCAACAAACCACGTTACGTTGCGAGAATTTGGATCGCCCTGAATTGAAGCATAATTCATTCTCGGACCAATTAGAACAATCGAATTCCAGAATGTAAAAGAGTACTGTTATCTTCACGCAAGGCACTCCGCTCGCTCCGAGGCACAACCAGACAAAACTAACCCAAATTTACAAAAAGAAACAAACGTATCAAAATTCAATTAAAACCGTTAATTAAAGGGTTGTAAATGGATGTGTCATGTGTAGCCTTCTACAGTGTACTGTTTTTACCCCGCCCAGCACCCGTATTCGCTCCAAGGTCCCGTAAGTTTTTCTGGTTGATAAAAAACACAATTTCTCTTCTCCTCCAGTATAATTGCAATCCCTAAGAACACTAGAATGTGACTACATACATTTTTTCCATATAATCCAAATATAGCAGAAAACCGTATAAGCAATAAATAGCTATACTGTAACAGATTATAGGTTCAGAACAGATTAACAAAGAGCCCGAAGCCCCAAGAGGCAGTTTAATAGTTGAAAGCGTTTCAACTAAGGTGTAAGAAAAATGGACAGTGCAGTAATATACTTTTCCCAACTTACAAGCGCTACAAATTTTAACAATTGGAAGTTCAGAGTTGCTACATTACAAGACAAGATGAAAGGCAAATATGAGAAGCATGGTGGAAATAGAGGCAGATTATGATGCAGATAAAGGCAAGTTAAACTCCAAAGCTAAGTATTTAAAAGAAAATATAAAAATAAATGACATAGATGTAGAATCCAAAAAGATGCTGATTTAAATAAAAGTAATAACGATGAAACAGAGGGTACAAGTTCACAAAATGTGGATGGATGGTTGCTAAAGTAGAAATGGAAGAAAAATTACAGTAAATGAGTACGGAAATATTGACAGCCTGTTCTTTTAATATCAGCAAAAGAAAGATGATCCTATAAATTATGAAGGTAAAGAATGGGCAGAAGCAATAAGAAATGGACTAGATTCAGATCAGAAAATAAATACATGGACAGAAACAGAATTACTAGAAAATAAAACTACTTGGGTTTTTGGAACAAAAGGAAGTGATACAAATTTGCTTTCACTCATAATAGAAAACTTTTCTTTAACACAATTACATAAACTCACTTGCATTTAAATTACATTTAATGGGTGATATTTCTTCTAAAACATAATTATCGCTAACGGAACCTATATCATGTTTTTGTTTTAAACTAGGTCTTGGCTGTTCTGGCATATGTGTATTGAAAACATCATCCACTTCTGTATCGAGCTCAGGAAATTCTGAAGCTTGTAAAGAATCCAGTAATACTTGAGTTTTTACACTAGATCCAAGGCTTTGTGTAATGTATTTATCCATGGCATCAACAAAAGCAAATTACTCACAAGTACATCAACAATCAAGCTACTTTTATTTTTAGCATTACAAATGGATTGGACAATCAGGCAAATGGGTATCCCAACAGCATTTTTAAATGGATTGCTTGAAAACGATGTATATGTTTATTCACAAACAGGTGTTACAATGAAGAAGTCAAAATATTGAAACTTAAAAGAGTTTTTATATGGATTAAACATGGATTAAAAGGATTATCAAAAGTATGGAACAATACATTAATTAATTTGCAAGTCACAATAATTTTGAAATCTGGTTGCTGTTTATATTTTAACAAAATATTTGGATACTTATTTATCTTGACGATATATTATTAATAGGGAGAAATAATGATGTAGATCAAACCGTAAAATTATTAAAATGATATTTTCAGGCAAAATACTTAAATGAAGTAAAACATTTCTTAGGAATGAATATTACTAGGACGAAAGATATAATTAAAATTGAAAGAAAGATGTATAGAAAAGCCATTGAATCATTTTACTATGAAGGAATGTAAAACTCTAATGGATAAAAGTTTACCACCGTACCATGAAGAAAGTGGTCTTATAGGATATTCAGATGCTGACTCCACAAGAGATAGGAAATTTAGAAAAAGTGTGAATGGATGCATAATTTTATATGGAAATATCCCAATATCACGGTTTTCAAAGGAGCTTTATCAACTGCAGATGCTGAATATTTAACAACAGCACAAACAGCTCAATATCTACTTAACCATTGATCTTAGGAGATTTTGATTTAATTGATAAAAGCATTCTGTAGTGTGATCACAAAAGATTCTAAAGGGGCAAAGCATACTATTATTAAGAATCATTATTTAAAAGTTTAGTTGTTAAAAAAGAAATTGAAATGAAGTATGTATCCTCTGAGCAAAATTTGGTTGATATTTTAATGAATGATGATGGAATATTCTTAAGTTTTAGAAATTGAATTTATGTCATGTAGATTTTATTACTTATTTTAGCATGTTCAGGTTTTGAATGTTTCGAATCGAGGAAAAGTGTTAAGTTTTATGTTTGCGCAATTGGCAACAATGGATTTATTAAATAATTCAGACTAATGTCATATTATAGTTCCAATATACTAATATTGAAAAGTAAAAACCAATTTCTTAAGCAGTTTAAGCGCTACGCTGCTACGCGCTACGCACAACAAAACAATGAAAACTGTGGCATCTACAAAAAGAATTATAGTGGCCTATAAAATAGAATTTAAAATTTAAGTTATGATTTCTGCAATGTAACTTATTTCTCACTAACCAACATAAAAGGAATATTGCCCTTTTATAAATTCAGTTATTCATTGCCATCAGTGCGGCGTTCACACGTTTGGGCGTCTAGCATACTTTCGTTCGTAGAATTTTCGGGTTGTCGCTATTGCGTAACTTGATACGCGTGTGACGGACTTAAAGGTCAAGTGAAATTACTTAACAACTTCCTTCCACATTTTGTGAAAAGTCGGTGCCCTGTCGTGACTTTTAAGTTCCGCTTTATAGTGCTATTTCTTCTTCGCTGAAGACTTGGAGTCAAATACTGGCTCTTCTTGTTGGTGCTGAGGATGAACCCGAACTATTCATGGCAGAGCCGTTGCTAGGCGTTCTCCATGGAGGGATTTAGGTTATAAGTAGGAAGAAATTTGTAGCGAATTAAGTTAAAAAGTCCCGCAGGGCCGCCGGAGACAAAAAAATGTTTGGAGCAATGGGGGGGAGAGGGGGGGGGGGGTTCAAACCCACCATTATCTACGGCCCTGATTCATGGTAATCGTAGGTATTCTGCTAGGGAAATACTTGTACAGGATGCAGATGGTAGTTGTAGTAATGAAAACATTATCGTTGTTGCAGTAAACCTGAACAGGTGCTTATTGAGGAACAGTTGCCTGATAATCGTTTCTAGTTCTAGTACTAATCTGATTTATGTCATACAATACTGAAATCGTGTACGTAAGCAGTTTGATTTAATCTGGCATCGATTTTGTGCTGCATCCCTGGTAAAGACCACCATTCACCGAATACAGAGTCTAGCACTAAAGCAGAACTTCATCTCAACGACCAAAGAGCGCACAAGAAGAAAAGCAACGCAATCCGTTTATTTAACAGAGTAAAATGTTCAGTTTCATTTAAACATTTGGTTCTTAATTACTTTTTAATGGCTCGTTTCAAAATATCAAAAAATCTATAGTTTTAATCCTATGCCACGCAACGAGCGTGTGCAGAGAGCATGGTGGACGTTGGACTTGAAGCGCTGCAGGTTGTAGTTTTCGGGAAAGACGTTACTCGGAAGTCCATTCCAGCGCTAGGCACTCCTCCAGATAAAGTAGTCCCTTAACAACGACGTCCTAGGTGTTCGCAACTGAACCGTATGTTGATGAGCAGCGTGTGTCTGACGGGTGTTTCTGTTGGGCTCAACTCTGGACGGAATCATAAGTGCCAGCTCGTTCGAAGACCTTCCGTAGTAGTATCGATAGTAAAGATATAGGTCCACCACTTTTCTTCGATGTTCAAAGCTATCAAGGTCTTTAGTCAACTCTGGGTCATCCAAAAGACGGACTGCCCTCCTCTGTATGGAGTCCAATATTTTGAACAAGTGTTTGGGTGCCGAGCTCCATACATGGGAACAGTATTCCAGAGATGGTCTTCTCTGTGCCTTTTAGAGCAGCAAGAGCTGATGAGACGTATGCAACTTTTTTGCTCTATAGAATGCTCCTAGCTTCTGTGCTGCTGCCTTGGCGATTTTGGTGACCCATAGGAGGGGGTTATTTCGTCTGATGGCATTTCGAAGAAATACTTGATCTCCTCGCTATCCTCGAGTTTCCAGCTTGTGGGCCTTTCCCATGCAATGTTGGGCTTGTTGGCCTGCTTGAGCCGGTATTGTATCGTTCCTATGTTCCCCTGTATGATTGCGTTGGATATTTCAAAGGCATTTGACAGAGTTTGACATGACGGACTGCTCAACAAACTGCCGTCCTTCGGGCTGCAGTCCTCTCTCTGCAGCTGGCTTGCCAGTTTCCTTAAGAACCGATCTCTGCACGTTGCAGTTGATGGACACATCTCGGACACATTCACCATCAACGCGGGCGTGCCTCAGGGCGCAATAATTTCACCAACTCTGTTCCTCATCTATATTAATGACCTGCTGACCGAAACGAATAATCCTGTTTATAGTTTTGCAGATGACAGTACCCTTGTCTCACACTTTAGATCAGAAAAACTCTTACCAGCGACTGAGACTCATCACCGCAGGCAGGAGCAGATTGCAGCAATTAATCAAGACCTGGAGAAAGTTCAAACTTGGGGCAATAGTCATTTGGTTCAATTCAATGCAGCAAAGACCCAAGCTGCCACCTTTACCAAGAGGGCCAATACACCTGGCCCTGACATCATTATGGCAGGATCGATCATTCCTTGATCCTCGTCAATCGGACTGCTGGGTGTCTCGGTCAACAGCAATATGTCCTGGCATGACCACGTTGCTAACATCGCAAAGTCAGCCTCCCAGAAGCTTGGTGCGCTATTTCGCAACAAAAAACTTTATACACCGCAGCAATTGCTCTTGCTCTACAAAGCGCAAATAAGACCGTGCTTAGAATATTGCTCACATATCTTGGGTGCCGCACCAAAGCACACCCTAAAGCTGCTAGACTCCATTCAGAAGAGAGCTGTGCGCTTCGTCGGCGACCCGGAGTTGATAGTCTGGAACACCACAGACATGTTGCCGAGATGTCTCTGTTTTGCAGATACTTTCACGGCAGATGTTCCCAGAATTTGGCCCGCCTCATCCCGCCCCTGGCAACCCCTGTCAGACAGTCACGACAGACGGCAAGAGCGCGCCAGTTCGTCGTACAACTGGAAGCACCTAGAACATCGGTTTACAAGAACTCCTTTGTCTGGCGCACTGCATCACTCTGGAATTCACTCCCAGGGCATCTGTTTCCCACTAATTAAAACCTACAACTATTCAAGAGCCGTATCAATCAACATCTTCTCACACACACCGCTCGTCGAGCGCCATAGGATCTGCCTTTAGTGTGTGTGCCTCTGCCATAAAAAAAATGAGGATATGTAATGGAGGTAGATTTAGCAGGACTTCCAGTGCTGCAGTTGGGGTTGTTCTCATCGGCCCCGAGACGCACAGACATGCCAGTTGCCTGATTGCACCTGTTTTCGTGGACTTTTTGCCCCAGGCTACAGAGCCATAGGTTAGCATGGCCTTACCATGATTTTATACAACCAGCGATTCAATTCGGGGCTCAGCCCCCAGTTTCTCCCGCAAAGGCGCCTGCATCTGCCCAGTGCAATTTTTGATTTCTGAGTGACCTTGCCAAGATGTGGTCCCCAAGTCATACCTTGATCATAAGTGACACTTAGGTAGTTGACTTCCTTGGAAAAGGGAATTATTATCCCGCTGAGCATTGGATTTTTCAGATCCTTTAATGCTCTTTTTCGTGAATGGGACTATTGTGGTTTTCAGTGTTTAGGTATACTAGCTTAGATTTAACGGGCTTGCTTTTCTTAACGTACTGTTGGACTCGAGAAGTGTGAACCGAACATGATCATGTTCTGGGTATTTTAAGAATTAATTCTTTACCTGGCATTTTCAATCTCGTTATTTCAGTTTTTCCTATTGATTAATATATTGTTTTTGGGTTATTTTTAGTTATCATACCTACGCTTTACATAAAAAGCGATTTGTCCTATGTATTACGACTAGTTAACGTACGTTTTCTTTGACTTGACAGTTTCTCTGTTAATTAACTTATTTATTTATCATTATATTTGTTTTATTTGTGCTACTACAGGTAACCTTTAATAACCAAACTTGTTGCATAACAAGTGATTTATGTTGGATACCAGGCTTGATTAGCGGTGTTTTAATTTAACCAGATAATTTTGCTGTAAATAATCATAAGAGATATCGTATTTCGTATAGCATTTAGCGAGGGGAGGATCACTCGCCAAAAATTGTACATCGGTTTAGGAAATAGCAAGGATTTCGAAATTTTTTAAGGGATTTCGAAATTTTGAAAGGATTTCGGATAGATTTCCAGAAGAATAGATTTTTAATTTTCTAGTTACTGAAACAACCGCCGATCTTGACGAAATTTGGCGTCCTGGTAGATTTTGAAATGCTCATCCCAAATCTGAAGTCAATTCGATTGGGCGACGTTTTGTTCTCGAGATATTCATCTTTAAAGTTCAAAACCATTTGTCAGAGTTTTCCCTTCTTTTAATTGAAACCAAGAAACTTGAATCACTTTATACGTTTAAATGATTGATAAAGTGCTTAGAATGTGTTGGTTTTAATTAAGAGAAGGAAAAATCAGGACAGCGCCCGCTTCAGCGCTTACGTCGCCCCGGACAAAAAGGCAAATTGCCGCCCCCCTAATATACATTTAAAAATATATATCTTTTGTTTAAAAGAAAAATCAAATGGTTTTAAATTAAATTTTTTAATCTTTCGATCGCATCACTGCATATATTATGGGATTGATAGTCGTAAAATTAAACTACAATTTATCCTATACATTATTTTTTTTATTTCATTATTTATTTTTTTCATTAATTGAACATTTTATAAAAAATGCCGCCCTTCCGATTTGCCGCCCCGGACAAATGTCCGGGTTGTCCTCCCCTACAGCGGGCGCTGATCAGGAAAAACTTTTTTCAAGTTTGAGGATGAATATATCGAGAACGAAACGTCGCCCTATCGGACTGACTTCAGATTTGTGAGGAGCATCCCAAAATCTACTATGATGCCAAATTTCGTCAAGATCGGCATTGAAAATCTATTTTCCGGAAAACCGACAAAAGAAACTTTGGATTCGTGTTCTACGACCCAAAAATAGGAGGTATGCAATTTTCGAAAACCAGTCCACAGGATAATATCAATAATTATCAACAAAAATTTAGGAAATCATTTTTATATTATCAGAAGAATTTCGACACTATACCACCACTAAGGATTTCGAGAAATCCATTTGTATTTCGAATAGGATCTCGGGATTTCTTATGTGATTTCGAGATATCGGATAGGATTTCGGAATTTCGAATCAATTTCTGATGGATTTCGTGATTTCGGAACGATTTCGAACGGATTTCGCGGGACTTCAGAAGAAAATGTACAGCGATTTCGGTGATGAGCCGCCCCTCGGCAGTTAGCTAACGTTTTCTGACTATAATTCAGTAGATAGTTTTTTTATTTAATATCAACTGTTTTGCTTTGAGTCAGCGGAGTCATTTAGCTGCACTTACTTTTTAATAATTGTTGTACCTTGTGAAGTAAACTGTTTCAAACCATCAGAATTTCAGTCATTTACAATATCCTCTTTCGATTTAGTCGCTATACTCTCAGATTAAATATCATCGAGTACCGTGGGTACTGCAGTACTGACTTAAAGTCAAATTCTTTTATTAACTTTATAACAAATCAAACCAAACAAACCATCATATGGTAATGAACCGATTTTTCTGTTCACTTATCTGTCTGTTTCATTTGTTATCTTTGGTACTAATGTTCCCAAAAGGGAAGTAATTAGTAACCGTAACTTAATTGACCTAATTAATTATATCATTTTGATTTAATTTTGTTTTGAATTGATTTTGAACTTCTGGTATTATTGTTTACATTTTTTTTAATTAACATATTTCTGGCGTTCAACGTTGGTTTTAATATTTTCATACTCTGTTTACTCGTTTTTTTTTATGTGCGAAGCCTAAGCCAAAACGAGTTCCGTATTATAATTGGGGATTTTCTGACTGGTGTCGTCTACAAGTTGACGGCGTCCCTCTACTCTCTTGTATTTCAGCTACAGCCTAATTTGCATACTTCAAAAACAACTGTTTGTGGCCTACGTACCTTTATTTATAAAATACTTTAACTAAACTGCATTCACTTTCAGTTTCTTCTAATCTGAGGTGAAACTAAATAAATAAAATTAGAAGATAAAGAGCGTGTCGCCACCCATTCATATAGGGCATAGCCGACCAATAATCATCAAATACCACCCGCGCATTTCCGTTATGGACGTGATCTATACTGCAGTTTTGAAACCACGATTTTGTGCAAAAGTGTCACTTGGGTGCCCTCGTCAGAATTACAATATAACGAGCCCACTTTCGCTCAGTTTTAAAATGCCGCGGCTAACAAACAATGGCTTGTCATTTTGTTCTGTTATTGGCAACATAGTAAAATGTGTGATAAATGTAGTGGTTCATTTGTTTGATCTTTGAACCAACCATATGGCAGAGGTTACGGGCGACTTTTCTTCTACCAGGGACATTCAATAATACCTAAGAGTTTTATTTACATTACCACCTAGTTATTTTTTTCCATGCAAATGACGTATAATTGTTGATGAGTTTTTCATTAACGCAAGCTCTAATGCCTATATGTTTTCCTTTATCGGATAAACAAGAACAAAACATCACCAAAAAATTGAAGTTCATTTTATTTTTGCCTCTTTGCCTAACCCAAACCAGACAACAAAATGTTGCCAACTTTTGGCAACATGTTAACGGATGTTGGCAACATATTTGTTGAACACAACACCTTTTATATGGATACATATGGTCAACAGTATTGCACGTGCGAACTAAATGCAGTGTTTACGTTAAAATTATTATTGTTAATATAATATGGGCATACTTTTTTCAGGTGCCTCTTCAAAAAGGTGAGGTAAAAATAAAACAAATTAAAATGCTCATCAAAATATATTAATTTGTTCTTTTTAGGGTTTCTACATTGAAGTTCTCATAAAAGTTCCACATCTAAATCCTTAAAAACCATGATTTAAAAAAAAATAGTACGTCACTGGAATCTACATAAAAATATATATAAAAAAATCGAAAAGGCGCCACCCTGTACAATATTTATAAGAATATAATATAAAATGAAAATATTATTCAATTTCAAAGTGGCAATTTTTAACTGGGGACAGTCAAGGACGATGAAATTTTTTTCATTATTTATAAAAAATTTAATGCATCAGGTACTTTTTGGCAGTAAATTATAGCTTGTTCGTATTTTCGAAGTATGTTCTGCAAATAATATGGAGTTTTAATAATTTATAAACAAAAATAATGTTTTTTTATCAAAAAATTCACCAATTTCAACGAACCTACTAGCTGTAGAAAATTACTAAAAAAAAAACAAAATAAAGCAGCGAAAGGAAACCTCACTAGTCTGATTCGACGTGAATTTTTGACAACACCGTCCAGACAGAGCGATGATTTCCATTTTAAATTGAACACACAGATACATGCAACACGCAACAAAATTCTTTGATGTCTTGCCGTCCAACATCGGGAATATGTTGCCGAGTATCTATCAACTTGTTGCGAGTTGATGGGTTACATATTGGCAACAGTGTTGACAACTTGGTCGGTCTGTACTTGGCTTTAGCCGATTTAAGCTTTGCGAAATATTCCTGCGCGTTTTGACAGGCGACTAAGCTAAAGCTTAGCGACCAATTTGCGCTGGCCTTTCAGCAATTAGCTACATATTTTAGATCAAGTTTAAAATAGTGACAAGAATAACGGCAAACAAAATTTCCTTCAAAGTCAGTCTTAAAACGTCCAAAATTTTGCATCAATTTTGATGACTTTTTCCCCAAGTTGTAGGCTCTTTTATCATGATTATTTTATGTTGTTGATTATGCAAAAAGCTTTAATAAATTTGGTGTTATAGGATGTAGAACCAAAAGTTGCATTCTGAATATTCCGTCGAAGAATCTAACGCCAAAATGGTGGGTCTATTTATGACATTTTAAAGCCTCGTCATTTCTTAATATCAACATCTTTATTTTTAAAGTAAAAACAAACATTTTGAAGGGAACGATATAATTTACAACAATAACACAAATAAAAAACATTACAAAGAAAAAAAATAAATAAACAACCAACACTAATGTAGTATGTTGTCTTCTCGTGGTCTAATAATTGTTGCCATGCGACGTGGTAAGGATTGAGCACAATTGGTAATTGCCTTTTGAGGAATGTTTTCCCATGCACTCTTCAAGAAGAGCGATTCGAAGATCCATTCTAGCTTCGGTTTGTCTGTTGCGAATTAGCCTCCCTATTACTCCATATCATATCCCACACAAAGTCAAGTCAAAGTCAAGGTCAAAAAGTACTTTATTATCTAGAAATAAATTTCATTGACAAAGCAGGTTACTTGCTAAAATGATCCCTCATCTACATAAAATAAATAGTAATAATGTTGGTAATATAAATATAGCACACCATTCATGAAAATCACTAAAATCTAAAACCTAAAGCAGAAAGAAAACAATAAATAACATATACTATATATTACACATGTGGAAATAAATTAAAATAGAACAAAACAGCATGCATATCAAGAGAGTCAGCCAGCATAATACTCACTCAAGCTGTAGTACACTTTTCCAACAAGGAAGGCCTCAAGAGGCCTGCTGAAACATTTTAAATTATTAACAGTTCTAATGTGAATCGGCAAATGAAAAAATTTCTGCCTTCATAATAAAAGAATTTTTCGTCAATGTTCTTGTTGCTATTGGCAAGGGCAAGTCTAGAGCCCGCCGCGTGTCATGCTGTGGGGCAGGATCCCGAATGCTCTGACGATTTGTGTATATGAGTGATGCTGCTTCAAGAATAAACAAATAGGTAAGAATAAGAATTCTCTGAGACAGCAAGCCAGCTCCGCTGTCTGATCCACATTTGCAATGAAACGGACAGCCTTCTTCTGGAGAACGAACAAAATATTCAGCAGTTGGCGGCTACTAACACCCCAAAATGGAATTCTATATCTGAGGTGTGATTTCAAAATGTCCGTGCCATCACTGGGCCAAGTTCTTCTAATTTCAAAACATCTCGACGAAAGCCTCCTGCGCAACTTCAAAACGTGATCTTCAAACCGAAGTTCACCATCAATCAAAACACCCAGGACCTTAGTCACCTCCGCCTCCCGAAGAGGATCGATCCCCAACTGCAAGTCGTGCATATCACGTTTAAACCCTACAATGTTTGTCTTGTGGGATGGCACTGCTACGAGGCAATTTGCGCCCTCTCCGGCGCTTAGTTAGAGGCAGGGCAACCCTCCTGCATAATTTTCACGTTTTTCCAGTGTGAGGGGATTATTTGGTAGAACCCTCCAGTAAGACGGGCCTGTGCCCCTGGAAATTCCCGACTTTTGCACAAATATTTGCCAACGAACTGCACAACTGAGATCTTATGCAAGAAGGTTTCGCACACTGTAGGTATACGGAGGATACACCCCCCGACCGCCCTCAGGCCACGCTACCGCGTACGGAAATAAAACCCGGAGTCCTAGTAGAAATCACCCTACACTACACGACCCATCCTTTACACCTTCCAGCCGGCAAGACTTTCCAGTCTCCCCCCGAAGGATTGGAACACATTTTCTAAGCATGCCGAATTCTGTAATCCATTTCCAACGTGTTCGTCCTTCGACGGCAGGACCGCGGGTGCCCTACAATGTTAGTTTTCGTAATGATAAAATAAAGGCTGTTCGCATCGCACTACGCCCAATCAGGTTTATATTAAGACTATATGGAAACCAGTCTAATTGTTAAATCTTTATTTCACCAAGATAATCGCTGACAACCCTTGTGACATGAGGCCTAGCATTATCGTGCATTAAGCACGATCAACGAATGGAACCAAAGGAATGATGTAGTCCGCTAAACATTCTACGATGTAGTGGCTAGTAGTTAAAGCGCCTTTTTCATTCAAAACGAGGTCTGTAATGGCATCCAGCCCACACCATGATACTACAGCATCCAAAAGGTGTTCTTGGAAATATGCAATATTAACAGAAACATTCTCCTCGTGTTCTCCATACAAGCTCGCATCCATCCGGTGAACCCAAGGAAAAACGGGATTCTTCTGTGAATAACACTTATCCCTAATCTTCTTAATTCTTGTCTTTATAGTGTAGTTTTAAGTGGACGAGTGATATCAGTAAATGTTACTCCGTGGTCCCGTAAAGGAGTTAGAGTAACAAAATGATCATCTTGTTGGTTTGTAGCTCGCGGTCTTCCCTTCCTGATCCCTGACGGTCTGTCGTACGCGATTGATCGCATCTTGTTTGACTAGTGCTCCTGACCCTGCCTAAAACATTTGCAATAGAGCGTATAACATAACATCTTCTGACCGCATATTTCAAAAATTTAAATGCTGGATGATATACGCTGATACTTTTGATAAAAAAAAAATGCAAACAACATAAGCGCAAATCGTAACGTTACTAGGCATACCAATATTGATTGCTTCATTAAAATGTAATGTTTTTAATTGTTGGTTAATATCAATTAAAAAAACTGATAAAAAATTACAAGACTGAAAAAGTCATACATAGTCCCGGGATGTTTTCGTTAGATTCTTCCACAGAGTGTGCAGAAATTTAGGGCAAAATGCAACTTTTGGTTCTACACTATATAACACCAAATTCATTAAAGCATTTTGCAAAAACAATGTCAGGTAATAATCATGATAAAAGCACCTGCAACTTGAGAACAAAATTATCAAAATCGATGCGATTTTAGGTACAATCAATAACATTTTCAATAATTGAGAACATTCTCGCAACTGCGAAAATACTTACGAGAACACCAACATTTGAAAGAATTTCTGTTAGACACAAGCACTCATTTCTTTAATTTATTTTACTTAGAATTGGAAACCAACTGCCCACGGTTGGCAAGTCGATGAATATTGGCGAGCAATATAGATACTAATCCTAAGAGTGGGTATATCGGTATAAAACGCAAGGACAAAGAGCGGGAAAATAATTTGCAGACTAACTTGAACTCAAATTATGATACTGGAAATATTTAATTATAATTACATCTCATAAACATCAACCAATACTTGTAGTCATACAACATTCTGCATTAAGTATTTTAAAATTACTGCTAAATATATGCAATAATGAACGACATCATTTAAAAATGATGCTGACGCAAGTCATTTAAAGCTTTTACCGAATACATTTTAAGTTATTTCAGAAAAAAAAAATTGAAACGTTCCTGTAACCATTTAATTTTCAGAAATGTATTGAAATTTCAAGTCCTCTTTTTCTAAATGAAATGAAATGTGCAATTGATTGCTTTTCGTAACTGCCAAGCTCTGACCGCAATAATGTTTTTGTATCCTACGACATTACAAAACTCCAAATGATTCTTTTGATTTATAAAACATTATACAAATTCCTAGATTTTCCTATAAATATATAATAAATTGTTGTGTATAGGTAATGGCCAAATTATACAGCGTATTTTAAGGCATAATATAAGACACATTTTTGATGTGACACATTCAGCCCACTTTCTCCTGGGTAGTGAACATAGACAAAGGTTATAGGGGGAGTAGTGAATAAGACTGAGCTCCCACGCGTTACGCTCAGCTATTTAATGCTCATTCGGATAAATTCTACTCAACTTCAGCCAAGCGAGAGGGAAAGGACAGTAAGAAAGTAAAAACCTCTTTAGGAATGTTCAGCACACATTTTTTCTGGGTAGTGAACGAAACTGAGCTATCACGCGCGGAAAGTGATGCCCAGCTCTCGCTGGTACAGTCGGCGTCAACTTATTTTTTATTTTTTATTTTTTTTTTTTGACAACGGCTGGAAGTGGAAATTTGAAATTTTGCATGTTTTTTTCGTTTTTGTGTTATTACATTTAATTTTGCCTTAATATCTAAAAAAATTAAACAATTTTGATGCAATTATAGAGTCATTCTTTCCCTATTGGTCGATGAAAACCCCCGCGTCTTACCTTAATTAGTTATTTCTTAAATCGAGATTATTCAAGAAGGATTTTACAAATATGTAAATTTTTATTAAACGCTTATATCAGCGATTATAAAATATTCGAAACCTTTTATTAACGTCTTAGAATTTATAGAGCTACTCTTTTCCTGTTGGTGAATGACAATCACAGACATTGGCAAGAATGGGAATGTTACCGATTCAGCATTTTTTTGGGCGTGAATATTTTTGAAAAATAGTCACTTTGGGTCGTTCTAGCGCCGAAAAGGCCCCAAGGATCGAAATAACTGAGACAACAGTTCAATAGGGAATTCCTAGGAGAAAAACTCTCTAGATTATTCTAGAAATGGGAAAGTAATAACATCGATTTTTGCTCGGATTTTTGAGTCTAAAAATGTGTTTGTTTTTGAAAAGTAATTTTTTTAGAAAAGTCGATGGCTTGACAAAAATCTATACCAAAAACTGTATTAAAAGATACTTTGGAAATGATGATGCCTTTTTACAGGGTGCGAGCTAGTTGAATTTAAACTTTCCGCCATTTCGAATTTTGGCACGACCCGTTTTAATATTTTATTACTGGAAAACTGAATAATCTGGAGCAACCAAATCTTTGTAAATTGAAGAGGGGAGATATGAGGAGAACATTAAAGAAATCGCATGGATCTGATTGAAAATGCTGAATTGGCAATTTTTTTATTTTAATTTTGAAAAATCTACTTTAAGTAATTAATCTCAAATTCGCAAACTTTAAAAATTATCCGTACGGGATCGGGAATGGAAATCCCTCATCACTCCCCAAAATTTATACACCGATTTCGGAAATCGAAGGGATTTCGATAACTTTTAAGTAATTTCGGGATTTCTAAAAGATTTCGGAACGATTTCCGCAGAAATAGGTTTTCAATTTTCGAGTTATTGAATCGCCGATCTTGACGAACTTTAACGTCATAATAGATTTTGGGATGCTCATCACGAATCTGAAGCCAAGTAGAACGGGCGACGCGACGTTTCCTTTCCAAGATATTCATCTTCTGAGTTCAAAACCATATTTTCACGATTAATGTGACTTTCTGGTAAACTTTGGAATGCTCATAATAAAGCTGTAGTCAATTCGATTGGGCGACGTTTCGTTCTCGAGATATTCATTCTCAGATTTCAAAACCGTTTTGTCACGGTTTTCCCTTCTTTTAATTGAAACCAACACACGTGAATCACTTTATACGTTTAAATGATTGATAAAGTGCTTAAAATGTATTGGTTTGAATGAAATGAAGATAAAATCAGAAAAAAAACGATTTTCAAATTTAAGGATGAATATCTCGAGAACGAAACGTCCCGTCGCCCGATCAATAGAATTCAGATTCGTGATGAGCATCCCAAAATCTTCCATGATGCCAAATTTCTTCAAGATCGGCGATAGTTTCAATAACTGGAAAATTGAAAATTGACTTTTCCGAAAAAACTGACAAAAAAACTTTGGATTCGTGTTCAACGACCCAAAAATCGGGGGTATGTAAAATATTCCGAAAGAACAGTCCACACGCTAATACCAATGATCACCAACCAAAATTTAAGAAATCATTTTTATATAATCAGAAGATAAAAAGGGAAAACCGGCAATAGTGTCCATGTTGTTTAAGAATTTCGATGCGATACCACCAAGGATTTCGGGATTTCGGATGTGATTCCGAAAGGATTTCGGGAATTCGAATCGATTTCTGATGGATTTCGGGATCTCGGAAGGATTTTGAAAGGGTTTCGAAAGGATTTCACGGGATTTCGGAAAAAAATGTACAGCGATTTCGGGGAAATACGTGAAAATCGAGGTTAAATTGAAACATGCAGAACATCGTAAAAAATGTCCAATGTTTTCAATATTTTGGCAATTTTTCGAGCCTAGATAGTAGCTTTGCGCCTTCCAATATTTTGACGTAACGTTTAGACGAGGGGGAAATCGCTGGCCAAGTTTGTACAAAAAATCCAAAAAATTCCAACTAATCCAAAAAATGCTAATTCCAAAATATGGCAACTAATTCCAAAAAAATTGTGTTTCTGACATTTTTATGGAAATTGTTGTAATTTTTATGTTATAACATTGATATAATATCATTAAGTCATTAAAACTACAAGGAATAATAAAAAAATATTTTATTTTAATACAAACAGTGAATCATATCTTTCTGGAAAATATAGCTTTATTCCAATACAACTAGTTTAAATCATCTTTCATAATAAACTGAACTTAAAACAATAACAACCAAAAAGTTTGGGTAAGTTTGGTTTTATTTTTCAAACCCCTTCAAAGTACTGCTCTCAAACACATATCGCACTCGTTGTCCCACTCGCACTACCTGTGGTGGTGGTTCTAGTATCCCTATTACCTGGTTAAATTTTATGTAGGATACATCCTTTTTATTGGTTACAAATGTTTTTTTAGCCGTATCTATATAACAGTTTAGTGCCATCACATCACAACCATCGTCTTCGACTCTTTGTATCATGCAACATAAAGGTGTTTTTGTAAATTTTTTCTCCCTCCCATGATTTCAACAAGAAGAAAATTACTTTCTCGAATAAACGTTTTCTAGTGATATGATTTCTCATGTTATCTTTATCGAGATCCACATCCGACCCGTCGGACTTTTCAGCGTATGGAACTAATGAATCCTCGAATGAATCAAATGAGGATTGCAGATCACTTTCCAGTTCGGTATCTTCTTCGTCGGACATAATTTGAATTATTTTGTTTTTCTTTTTTTAATCAGGGCCTTGGGAATTATTATGCGTTTTTCTGTTTTTTTTTTCGAGGTTTTTTTCTTTACGTTTTCTCGTGAAGTTTGATTTTGTTGAAATATTTTCATTCTATCGGTGCTAACTCTTCCATCGCCTTCAGCTAAAGCCAACTAAATGAAGACTTTTTGATTATTTTCATGGTTTGATTTGGCATGGTCACAAGTTACTTTCTTATCAGAGCAGCCTTTTAAATCAATATCTTCTTTTACAACGTTGAATAAGTCCCAATCATTCCTCGGATTTTTTCGCATCTAAAAAAAAATCTCGAAAGAAATGCTTCATCATTGTTTGCGTAGAAGTCTGCGATATTTTCATCGTCAATAGTCCCGTCATCTTCAGTGCATTTATCAATGCTCTGGTCAATGTCAAGGTTAAAGCCATCTTCTCTTTTGACTAACATACCTAAGCTTGAAGCATCTACATAAGCTTCTTCTAACGCTTCGTTAATAATCTCTGTTATATTTACTTCCATCAATTAATTTCTTGATACCTGGTAGGCACTTCGTTTCTTGTGCTCTTTTGGAAAGATAAAAAGATCTTTGAGGTCGTTAGTAACAGAGTTCAATTGTGTGATCTTCTCGATTTTTTCTTTGAATTCTCTTATGCGAAAGTTAATCATCTTTGAAAATGTAGATGTTAGTGATCTAGCAAAACGGAATAATCCCTCGCATGGTTGACTATTAAATAGAGTGGGACAAAACATCTTCATCATCTGATTGAAATACCTTCATCAGTTTAAGAAAGTTATGGGTATTGATCTCAATGCAAATATAACAGTTTAAAGATATAAAATAATTTGTTAGTTTATGAGCTTTGGTCTCTTTTATCTTTTAAAAATATCAAAGCTGCTACTACTTTTTAGTAGAAGTAGGTACACACACTGCGCCGTTGAAATTATTGTGAACTACTAAAATGTCCTGTTCTAACTTTGTACTTGAACTTGCAAAATATTATGTAAATATTAAAGACAAATTATAAACAACGTGAGCAGTCAACGGGAACGATTATGAGCCTTAAACATGCAATGATCAGCACTTTTTATCATATAAAAACGCTAGCGAACCATCAGTTCGGCAGGCTTTTGTCTCTCACGTAAAAACCAACTCCTGGGCTGGTTACATGGCCGCTTTCAGGTTCTAATCTATCCTTTTCTCCTTAACCTAATATAAGTCAAAATAGTAAAAAAGTCGAATCTATGATAAAGTTGTCAAAGTCCTGAGAAAGATGATTTTCAAAGTAGAATCAGTAGATCAAGTACACTTTAAGTGTAACAGTAACGTATGTTATATATGCTGTGCAGTAACTATAAATGAAACACAACACAAACTCTTAAGACAAACTATATTTAGAAAACAGTGAACAAACACCTGTAAATATACATGAATCGAGAGAACATTATTAAGCTTCTGACCAATAGACATTGTTAATGTTTTCTCATTAAGTCTTTGACTAAACTTTGTTATTGTTTTTAACTGAAGTGCTTTCTTTATGATCTCTTCTCACCTGACGTAAATCGGTCCCGAACCTGAGTTATATTGCTGCACGCTAAACAAGGCGTGGCGTCGCGGAAACAACCGATCGCGCCGTTAATGTAATCTTATTAAGTCTTCTCTCAAAAGACGACGTTATTGTATATCAAACCTATCGCGACAGAATGGTGGAGGCGCCATGATCTGCGTCAAAAAACAATCAAATTATAATTTAAAAATTCAAATCACGTGCCTGTAATCATTTGCGCAGTGTCAATTAAACTTAACAATTGGTCAATGTAACAGTCTACGTCGATATACCCACTAAAACTAATATAATTTAAAACACTTTAATATAACATAAATTCAAATCGCGCATTAATGTATTAAACCATCGCAGAATACAAGTCGCCACCTAGCAGCAGACGCTAAAAGCAACAGGTTCATTGAAGACAAGTGCCGCCACCTTGTGACAGTCATTAAATGTTTAGAATTTGCAAGCACACGAGGATACTGCAAATGAATTAAGGCACAGGTGTAGAATTCCACCGTCTTGGTCAAGGTTACCACTATAGGGTTGGACCTTAGACAAGGAAAGAAGAGGACAGATAACATGGGAAAAAGCCTGTTAGCAGCTGCCACATAAATTACTGGGTAACTTCAATAAATTAATTGAAATTATAAGTAATAAATAATAATCAATAAGTAAAAGTAATTTTCAGTCGTAAAATAATATAGCCATTTTATAGGTAGAGTATGAAAAATATATTACCTACGCCTCTGTTGAATGACTCTCCTTGAAGAAGATTTATGGCTTTATTGATTATTTGATGACTGAAAATATCCAAGATCGGGTATCAAATTACTCTCGATAATTAAATAAACATCCCTACCATGATATACTCAGAGGTAACACAATCTATACATTATGCATTATTATTAAAACAAGAAATATGCAAATAAACTACAAGGTCAGCAGACAATAATTACCTGTGAAATGAAATTCCAGGCTCCTTCTTATCACTTCGACTCTTGCAACCATATGCCGAACGATTTACCATTATGAATCTTAGTTTTTATCTCTCTTTGTTCAAAAACTCACAAAATAACTGCAAAATAGCACCGCCACAACAATAGATGTGTTTGCCACATAAATAATGGCCGCCGCTCTGAAAAGGCTTCAATTTCAGTACATTGGCTTAATGTCATGCGCGTTATCCTTACTCTTACGTAATCTAAGGGTCGGACAGTATCCAGGGCCGTATCTGCAAGGAAAAAGATAACATCAAAAATCAGTAAGAGATTAAAGGGGAGCAATACAACAGATTTGTATAGGATAAAATAAGGACAGCGATGGCGCAGGAAGCAGGATAAACTAGTGAAGATGACGAGGATACGGAAAATATAATTATATATCGAACAAGTACACAAGTAAAAGAAGAAACTAAGAGATACTAAGAAGAAACTAAGACAATCACAAAAATTAGGTGAGAGGTAAAGTCTCAATTGTAAATAGTTGTTACTTACATATAACGCAGGTGCTCATAAAAAATATATTTACAAGGCACTTAGAAGATTAAAATACTATAAAAGAAAATAATAAAGTTTATAGAGTGAAACAGAAAGCAACTCAACGTAAATAAGCATAATATAAACCCGAGAGTTAATAATGCAAGTACATAGATAAAAACACTTAGGAGGTTAATTAACTGTATATATATAAATAGACCATATATATAGTACATAGAACAATTTATGAAGACAATTGAAACTAGAATAAGTCGTGTTAAGTGTTAAAATATAGGAGGCTAAATATTAGTGAGAAAACTAACAAACTATGTAGGCAAAATAAACTGTTGAAGCAGATGTGAAGATATATATAGTAAAGCAGAAGTAAATGAACCAGTGGCATGATTATCCTCGTGATTATCGCTATCGAGAAAAGCAGAAAAAACTGAGGTACCAATGAAACTCTGTATCGAGAGTATATACAGGAAAGAATAACTATACAAGGAATAATTATAAAGTAAAGTGCTGTCCGGCCTAACAAAACTGGAAAGACGGATTATCTATGACTTTCTCATAGCAAAGAATTTAGACTTCGGAAAGCTTGAGCATATATGAACTGAAATGGCTGACTGACGAGAATTTCATCAAGGAAATTCTAAGCAACAATTTTGGTATCATAGAAGATTAAGAAGGGCATAGTTCTCAAGTAGTATGTTATATAAGTAAGAACTGTTTATGTAAAGCATGAATAATAAAGGAGAAGAATACATAGGTTGAAATAATTGAGGAAATATATAAGCAACATTTGTTTATGTCAAGTGAGAAGTATACATAAGGCCAAATAATGGTAGAAATATATAAGCAAAAGATTGTTATATAGTGTGTGTTTAAAGGAGAATCATAAATAGATAAAGAAATAATGAAAAAGCTAGTCAGGTAATCATAAGCATAGATATACATAAAATTAAGTAAGAAAAACTTAAGATATGGAAATCTAATATAAGGAACTTAGAGTGAAAACAAGTGTATATAAAATTATGTATATATAAGAGATATCACGAAGAGAAGAAGTGTATAAAAAAACAGTAATCTTAATTTGTAGCAAAATCTGAATAGCTCTTCTATTATTTCTGAAGGGAGATAATCGAAAATGAAAAAACCTTTGATTTATTCTTCTTTTCCAATTCCCTTTATCCACCGAGGCTAGAAATCGAACGACGAATCGCTCACGACGCCATTTAAAATAATACTGTATAGCCTCCGGGTGATTAGTTGCCAACGATTACTTGAAAGGCAATACCCTATATAATTATTATTCGAAAAATCCCTGGCCTCTAATCATTTGGAGATCAATCAGTTTGGTCTCGCACGATTGGTATCGTCCATTTTTTAGTCATAGTATTTTATTGTTTACCATTTATGTCACATAATTTAAAAAAACATGTCTACCCGTCATATTAAAATTTTTGTAGTGCTATTTATAGTTCTTTTTCACAATTTTCATTAAATAATTTTGATTTTATGATCTATTCTAGGTGTAAATATCTCCTACACAGAGTGATGATCTAAATTATGAATCATTTTAAAATAAGCGACTAGTCTCGTAAGTCCCTAAACTGAAATTTAACATGTAGAAGAAATGTACTTTATAGAGGTGTTTGAACCCGACTGAATTTATATAAATTAAATAAACTAGTCCCACACGGCAAGAGAAGTGGTTTAATAAAATTTGCATAAAACATAGGACATTAAGTCTGATGACATATTTTAAAAAACGGCATAAAGATGCGAATAAACATGTCATAACATTTAACTTGAGCTTTGTTTTCAGTCGAGTATAGATGATTAAAGCGACATAAGGCAAACCGGTAAAATTATTTTTATACAAGGTCTAAAAAAGTAGTGTTACAAACTTTAAAAAGGCCATAGTTCTCATTAAAATAAGAGTATGAGTTCGTATAAGTAAAGAACATTGAGGTCTGAGTTGAATTTTACAAAAACCCTTTCAGTCTATTTGTCCCTTTCAAGGGATAAAATTTTTGAGTACTACGAAGTACCGCTTAGTTATCAGTGTAAAGAAAAAACTATTTAGCTAATTGACATGTTTTGTGTCATATTTAGTAATCAGAATTCAAAATATATTATTGGACTAATGTCCATTACTGGGTACAAAATGACTTCGCAATAGAGAATTCACAAATAGTAACAAAAATTATTGATAAGAAACACATGATTTTTATTGAAAAACTATTATATAAAAATCCTTACAACCTATTTTGAATGAAACTTGACAAAACAATTTAGACCTTTTGTGAGGCATAATGTACGTTACATTTTGAATAATAAACATGGGCCTTATTTTTGCACATTTCAAGCTTGCTTCTCGTATTTTCCTTTTTCTCATCTACAAATTACATATGGTCATGGTCATCATAGCTCATCTGTGTATATGGTCTAGATTCATTAATGGAACTTCATCATTTTGAACGCTTTGTCTACCCCTTTTAGCAGCAGGTCTGAACAAAACACTCTCTCGGAACGAAATCCAAAATTTTCTTTTTCTGCACACCCAAGGCCATGGCTTGATGTTTATGCTCCAACCAAGAATTTACTAACGCAATATCAATTGCATGGCATGTCATTCGTACCGTCCACTTTCGTGTACGAACGCAAGAGAGATAAATACGTAGCAGAAAATCTAATTTATCGACTCCCTCATGTTTGGGTTGTACAATCTTATGGATTCGGGACTTGAAACTTGTATACAGGGTGTTACAGAATGTTGTGAGGAAAATTTAAGGACAGATTCTACATCTAAAAATATGAAAAAAAGTTCATATAAACATGCGTCCGGAAATCCTCCGTTTTCATGATACGGGGTGTTTAAAATTTTCAGGCTTTAATAGTTTATTTTACATTTATCGAAAACCCGTTGAGATATTGATATGTTTTGATACACGCAAATGCGTCATTAAAGGTCACATTTACATGTGCTAAATTGTTTTCTGAAGCACTTACATCAAAATAAATTATTTTATTATTAAGCAGTACAATAATAAGCCATCAGGCTTATTATTGTACTGGTTAATAAAATAATTTTTATTTTGAAAACGGTGTATCAGAAGGAAAAAGTCCAAGAGGCCCTTTTTCAGTAAAATTAATGTGGCTTTAAGGAAGCCATACTAATTTTTGTAAAAACCAGTGGCGCACAGTTTTTTTCGCTAAATATAGGGACTTGCCGGCACGAACGCCACTGACGTAAGTGATTTAGAAAACAATTTTGTACATGTAAATGTGACCTTTAATGATACTTTTGCGTGTACCAAAACTCATATCAATATCTCAATGGGTTTTCGATAAATATAAAATAAAGTAGTAAGGACGGAAAAATTTAACACCCCGTATCATGGAAACGAAGCATTTCCGGACCCATGTTTATATGAAGTTTTTTTCATATTTTTAGATGTAGAATCTGTCCTTAAATTTTCCTCACAACATTCTGTAACACCCTGTATAAGTTTCCTTAGCTCTGTCCCATCTGGTACATTGATCCTCCTGTCTAATTCCGACGAAATTAGATCCTGTTACAACAGCCCTATTTGGTGAACAGGATGGTACTTACTAAGCGGAAGATCCTCTGCCAATCTTTTTTTAGATCTAAAACACGATTTACTCTGAGTGTTCCAAGAGCAAAGATTGATTTTTACAAAAAGAATTCAAAAATATTGTTTGAATTAAAATAGTTGTCGAAGTAAAGTCCGTGATTTTGTTCTAAAATTCTTTCTGACAGCTGCATAACTACCTCAGCTCCTTTACCAAAATTTTCTAAGACCGGATTTAATTCTGTAGTTGACCGTTGGTATATCAAGAAATCTTAGTGCCAAAGAAACCTTGATAAGCGGAATCCAATACTTTGAGCTCCAATACATGCAGGCTCGTGGAAATTGCAAATTTCCTGTAGTAATGTGGATACCAATAAAAAAAAATTATGTTGCGGGGAACCGCGCAACATTTTTCTGAGTCGCATACAAATTAGTCTTGTCTGACATCTGCTGAAATAGATACATATCGCATCAAAAAATCAATAGGAGGTGGGATTTTTACGATAGGTGCAACAGCAATAGGAGGCTTGTACCATTCAACTTTTTTAGTTTCAAAAGTAACATTCGTCATCCATGTTATTTTGCTGTTATCAGTCGATCTATATCTTAAATATTTTCTTTTAACAAATCGTTAACGGGTCTTATCGTGCAAATATTCGGATCCCTGATCATTGTCTGCATCATTCTCCATCTCTTCTCTTTCAGCTTGAGAGTTTAAATCATCAAAAATCTCATCATCCGCAATATTTTGATGATCATCGCCCCAACCAAGATCTTCTTCATCAGGCATGAGCGAATATCTGAGTCATCGTCTTGTTCTAAATAGTGCAGAAGTTGCTGCTCTGTAAGGGCGCTTTTTCTGTTTTTTTTTTTAATTGAAAAAAAAATAATGATTTCTACAAAAATGTAGATCCTATAGGTATTAGATATACACCAAAACATATTCTGTACTTTTTGACCTAAAATACCTAATAACACAGCAGATGTTTAGGTTTTTATATAAAATGCTCATATTCACTGACCAATTTAGGGGCAACTGAACCTGGACAAATTCCTAACTTTACGAGTCCACAAAAATGTCGCTGAAATTGGTCGTAATACCCATAAAGTAATTTTGCTCCTACTCAGGGACATGGAAAATTACCGACCCTGTATCTGAGTGAAACGGCATTGAAATTTGAAAAATGTATTACAACAGTTACAATAATAATTACTACTTACTAAATAGTAAGGTGCAACACTTTTTCAATCACATTCACAGTTTTCCTATTAGTGATGTACTTAATAGAGATGGGGCTGCTAACGAATGCTTTTTTCCAGTAGTTAAAGGTGCACCACACACGGTACAAAATGATTTCAGCCTCAAAATAATGAAGTTTATTTCATTTAAACTATGTAAAATCTCTCTAGGAAGGGACAGCTTTACTCTAAGAGTAAATTATTTCCATAGTACGAACGGAACCTTTTTCAAATAATTAATAAAAGAATTGATATTTTTTTAAATTTGATATTTACAGGGTCCAATAGTGCATCGGGCTTCTATAGCACTTAAGCAACATTACTAAGATGTTTCATTCTAGTGCTAGCCTAATAAATCCATAGAGTCACATTTTAAAAATATATATTCCAGAAAAACCAGGGAGTGTTAAAGAAAGTATGGCATGATGGGGCTAGATTTGTTTAAATAGAAAACCCTGTGTATTAGCGGATTTTACGATTCTACGAAAAATTCGAAGTATCCCAGGCAACACATAAATTTGTCTTATAGTCTATACTTTATTAAATCATAAATACAATTTTTCTGTATCAATTTATATCAAACTTATATTATTAATAATTTGAAAAATATAAAACGCTCTAGTTATTACGTGTGCTTCAAGATTCTGAACTAAAAAATTGTGGCGTCTATCATATGTTTGTACGAAGAAAACGATCTCTCCACATCTACTGAAGTTATAGGGTAAATTTTTATAAGGCAGGTTCAATTGCCAAATTAATTATTTATAGTTTTCCTGGATATTATGTTTATGGCCTGCCTTAAAACCTTAAAACCTGTGTTTTCATCTATTAAACTTTCTAATTTTGCCACTACTTTTTTCCTACCCCATCTCGTATTTGTTTGTAATTTTGTACTACACAAACATTTCTACCTGAGAATCAAAAGGAGAACACACTCATCTCTTTAAAAACCAACAACAATACATTAAAGTGTGGACTAAAGTGTGTTTACGACATACATTTTGAGCCTGAACATAGTGTACACGATTCTTCTAGATCCAAAATACTGTCTGCTAGAAATACATAGTTACAATAAATATGCATTAACTGCTGTTCCACAAGATTTTGAAATATTTCTTTAAACTTTTGGATGCACTGTGAATAATCTGACATTTGTGAAATTAAGTCTTTCAATTTTTGGAAATTATCTGCATAAAATATGTAGAATCCAGGTGCCCCATCTGGTAACGACAGACTCAGGTGGTAATGGTACTCTGGGGCAAATTCGCCTTGTAAAACTGCACTCTTAATGGGGTCTTTATGAATATATTTTTTTACATTTGCTATTAGGTCATTGACCAACGAGCAGGAAGCTCTAATAATTTCCACAACCCTATTTAATCTGTGAGCTAGGCAAGTTACATGAACTAAATTTTCATAAAATATTTGTAAATTTTGTGCTGTCTTTACCATATACGGCGCAGCATCGGACAAGAATTTCATCTATAGGAACTGAATTCGTCAAAAAAAAAGTGTTCTTGAATTCCAGTTCTTTTACAGCTATGAGGTAAGATTTTCCAGGTTCTCCTTCTGTGAGTTTTCCGATCATTAAATTAACTATGTAATGACCACACGAATTAGTTGTTTCGTCGACGATAATATACATATAGTTATCTCCAATTTCGTTTTTTATTTCATCTAGCATGGTTCTTATAATTAAATTCTGACTGGCCATGGTTTTTGTTTTTAAAAGTCTCACAAGACTGCTTTAACGTTGACTGAATGGGACCGGACTTTATCTTGTTAACCTTAGCAATGAGACGGCGTCTTAATGCGTTGGTCTATTTGGAATTTCTTCGGACAGGAAACAACTTTTGAACAAGGCTTACAAGAAACATGATCGCCGTCCAAAACAAGTTCTAGATAAGGCTTAATGAGCCGGCCCTTTAAGCCTACTTATCGCGACTTTGATACATATGAAAAGATCACTCATGAAGACTTTAGGGCAAGATGGTATGAAATATCTAACTGTCGACTGGCCAGGGAGCTACTAAGCTACCCTAATGAGTCTGCAGCAAAGGCATACCTGGTAGGAAGAACCTACGAGTCATGGCGGGGATTCTGGCTGGACATTGCCAGCTAAGGAAATATCTCTACACAATGAGACTATGTGAGGCACCTCTATGCAGAGGCTGTGAACAAGAGGATGAATCGGTAGAACATATGCTCTGCGATTGCGACGCTGTTTCGGAACTAAGGAAATCCATTTTGGGAGAACGATGGCCAACCATGGCTTTTCTCAGAACAGCCTACTCGGGCAACATCGCCGCCTTTTTTACAACACTAGTTTGGACGATTACCTAGACGGATTGGTTGATCTAGGGAGGACGCACAGGGGGTCCACTGGGGCCTAAGTGCCGTGGCCTTTCAAGGTCAACCTGTCACCATTTCCAGATTCCAGGGAAGGCTTAATCCACGAAGTACATCGTAATTTCGACATAATCATCATTTACGTGTTGACTCTCACTTTGGGCATATAATGCTGTTGCTGCTGCGAGTTTTATATATTATGTATAGTTACTTACGAATACCCAATACAAAATTAACATGAAACAGCAGAAATATGTTCTCCTGATGGGAAAAAAACAGCTCAAAGGTCTGTAAATGAATCTGCAAACCGTAACTGAAACAGTGAAACTGAACTAGATTTAAACAATGATAAGGCTAGGGATAAAGCTCCTCAAAGTGCACGGAAACCTTTCCTGATAGGTTTACACCATAATAAGTTTCTTTAAAAAATACTCTTTGCGTTTAGGTATTAATTATAAATTAGGCAGGCATGATAGTATATTGTTGTACCATGCACAATACACAACATATTTCGGGAAATATGGTAAATTATTGCAAAGAAAAGGTTTGTGGAAATATAATATACGAAATAATATGCTGAAACTAAAGTTGAACTGTCATACATTGAAGCAGATATTGCCGAATTTTAAAAGAGGATTTTATCTTTGAATCCAAAAACGCTAGCCGTGACTTTTGATCAATAAGCCGGAAAGAAGAAGAAGATTTAGATATTCGAAGAACAGATCTCAAGCTTCTGCAAATATTTCCTACATTTATTGCCACAATATTAAATACGGACGGTAGCATGCCATCTAGGATGTCCACAAGATCTTTCACTGAGATTACATTTTTGAGACAAACTCTGCAGTTAAGGACGTTAAGTATTGAGAAATAATCGATTTGTATCACAGTACTTATGGAGTCAGCCGGCAAATGATGTGATACTTTTAGAGATATTTAGTATCAGCATAAAAAGAAAGCTCACATGAATGGAAATATTATTGGAGAAGATCTTCACGACGCCGATGATAAAAGTCTAAATTAAAATAGTTATTATTTAACTGATAGAGTTGAGTCCTTTATTAATATCACTAAAGACTGGATTTTAGGCATTTTGCCTGTACCTATATAATTTTTTTGCATATTTTTGTGTTTTTGAAGGAGAAATGCATATTTTAAGAACTATTGCATATCCAAGCATATTTTGCGACTGTGTTATGTTCTTACGCTTTATGGCTGACCAACCCGCAACTAAAGACTTTTCTGCAAAAATATTCAAAATTTAGTGCCCCAGATGAATCAACATTAAGAAATAACGTCGTTGGTACCGTGATAGATGAAATGAAGAACGAAATTGGAGGTAACTATATGTAGCATTTTAAGATCCTTTACAGGCGTAGCCGACTATATCAAAATCGGCCTCTCCTATTGGTCGATCCGCATGGCCCTCCGCTCGCTTCGCTCGCTACGGGGGCTCAAGAAAAGTTAACTAACCAGGTGCTAACCCAATCTAACCCAAGACATACCCAAAATCAAGAAAAAAACTGTTTGGAAACATAATTTAAAAAAAAATATAAAAAACAACGGGGTTCGAACCCGTGCCGTCCAGGTGAGACCCAACTACCTAAACCTCTCAGCCACGAGAACTCTTGCAAGGAATCGATTGTATCACGATGACATATTGTAATACGAGATGGATCGACCAATAGGAGAGGCCGATTTTGATATAGTCGGCTACGCCTGTAAAGGATATTGACGTCGACGAAACAACTGTTTGATGTGGTCGTTACATAGTTAATCTAATGATCAGAAAACTCACAGAAGAAGAACCTGGAAAGGCGTTTTCATAGCTGTAAAAGAACTGGAACAAACAAACAACCTTAGAGTTACCTGTTTTATTCAAGAAACTTTAACACATTTCTTTATGCCGAATTCAGTTTCTATAGATCAATTCTTGTCCTGTTGTCCGATGCTGCGCAATATATGGTAAAGCAGGACAGAATTAAACATATTGTATGGAAATTTACTTCATGTAACTTGCCTCACTCACGGATTAAAAGGGTTGTGGAAATTATTAGAGGTTCCTTCCTGTTGGTCATTGACCTAATAGCAAATGTAAAAAAATATTCATAAAGGCTCCATGGAGAGTGCAGTTTTAGAAGGCGAATTTTATCAGAGTACCATTACCACCTCAGCATGTCGTGACCAGGTTTAGATTTGTGCAGCAATATTTTATGCAGATAATCTTCAAAAATTTTAAGACTTAACGTTAACATCATCATCATCATCACCATCAATCAGCTATATGGTCGTCCACTATTGGACATAAACCTCCCGTAAATATTTCCATCTCTCTTTGTTCCGCGCTGCATTCATCCAGTTTGTGTGGATGTGCTTCAGATCGTCTGGCCGTCTGGTGGGCGGTCTGCCTCTGCTGCGAAGTACATGATCTCTGAGTCTCCATTCGGTTATTTTCCTTGTCCATCTGCCATAGTTCATTCTAGCCAGGTAACACGCCCAATTCCATTTGAGATTTGATATTCTTGCGGTGGCATCTGTGACCCCACTTCTTCTTCTCACCTCAACATTCGGAACTCTATCTCTCAAAGAAAGACCCAACATTGCTGTTTCCATGCTTCTCTGTGCCACTCTTATTTTATTTGACGTTTTCCTTGTTAGTGTCAGTGTTTCGGCTCCATATGTTAATACACGCAAAACACACTGATTATAGATCCTTCTCTTTTGGTTCATGGGGATATTCGATCTTAAGATGTAACTCAATCTTCCAAAGGCTGCCTAGGTGAAACCTATTCTTTTGAAACCTAGTCTGATTGTCTCTCCCCAATCGAATTTCGTGGCCCAGGTAATTATACGACCATACCTGCTCAATATTCATGTCGTTTACTGTTAGGTTTTCATTGATGACCAGATTAGTCATGAACTTTGTCTTGGTAATGTTAATAATTCGCCCAACTTCTTTGGATGCTAGTTCCAGCTCGTTTAGAATCTCTATTGCTTTTCCGAACTTAATAATAATAATACCAGATCATCGGCAAATCGAAGATGACTAAGCTTCTCGCCATTAATGTTAACATCATAGTTATCGATTTTAGTACGGTTGAACATGAACTCCAGCAGGTTGGTGAATACTTTGGGAGAGATGACACCACCTTGTCGCACACCTCGCTCCATTTTAAAGTCGGAGGTGTCTTCATGGAGTCTAATGGCAGCATTCGCTTTCTTATAGATATGCTTAATAAGGTTGGTGTAACGATAGTCGATTCTGCAACCAGCGAGAGCTTTGAGCATGCTGCAACACGTTTTTCCTATTAAAGTTAGCAAGCAAGTAAAGATTTTAATTAAAAACAAACCTAACACCGGAGAGTCGTGTTTGCAATGCCCGGCTCCGGGAGTGGAGTCGTAGAACGCCACCAGTTCTTCCCAACTAAACTGGAAAAGCTATACTGGTGCTGTACGGGGTTGTTAGGCACGCTTATCAATCAATTTAACAAGAAAACACAATCTAAATTTACGGATTAATTTATTAGCTTCTAGGTTTTTTCTTTCAACAGCAACAATCTGACAGTGAAAAATTCATAATAATTGAACAACAAAAAGTAGATAACTAAGCTTCTGTACGATACCCTTTTGGATTCGGTCGTCAAGCTCTGGTGGAGGCACCGGGCACCTGTAAAGGACTCGATAGCCCTCGATAGTGCATGATGAAACTGGCTGTGGTACAGCCCGAAGACAAAATCGGCAAATCGGCTGTGGTATATATAGCCCGGAGATAAAGTCTGTAGCTTGGTGATAGAACCCTGTAATAACCCAATACGAATTAGACGAAGCCCCTTATTTCAATGAAAAAACTATAGCCCCCTTGCATAAATGTATTTTCTTTATAACACAAATCCCCCAAAAATTATCAATGGATTTTCAATGACCATCAGCAAATAAAAGCGATACTAAGGTACAGACAACTTAAATATAAAAAAGAAATAGGTATGAATCACCCCAAAAAATATAAACTTCCCCATATGATCAAAACTAAAGTCACATTAAAATAAAAATTCAGATATGATAAAAGGGAATAGATAAAATAACTCATGGAATACAATGCAAATGGTGGTCAATGTACAAAAAAAAAAGGTTAACACAGATAAGACAATTAAATCGTTAAATTAGACAAAAAAACTTTAGCAATAATTACCTCGCTGGAGTCGGAGGGTGGCTTGAGAATCAACGGTCTCGATCTCGCACGATGAGCTCGGAAAGCCTCTAGAAATAATGGAAAAGAGCCATTAGCATCATGGCTTCCACGTGTTTCACAAGCAATAGGAAAAAATTAATTCCAGGAAAAAGCTTACCTAGTGTAGTATTTAAATCCCGATAAATCGGTCGTGTCAATACACAAACTAGAAACTCAACACAATATTCCATCGAAGGGTAGTATTAACCCAATACAGAAAGTTGAGTCCACTATGCCTGCACTAAAGCAAAAAACTTCCTTTCACACCGAAGGGCATTTCTAGAAGAACGAGATCATCGGTTTCAGTCAATTTGCCTTTTTCCACTTCCATGGAATTAGAGAACTAACGTCAGATCAGAAAAAAAGGTAGGGCCGTGAAATGCTTCACAAATCGACACAAGAAATAATTCTAAGATAATAAACGTCTTAGTTCTCGTTTATTATGGTTGTAAAACGATGGCGGAAGCCACAATTAATGAGCTGAAATTAAATTTTTCAAGAAATGCTAGGAAATACTCCTACGAAAATGATAAACCTTTAAAAATCTATCGAAAGTAACAATTAAGGGAGGATATCCTATTCCTACTACTCAGTGCTACCAACAATACCAACCGAATATTGCTAATATTGCAGCATGCCGCGTGGAAAAATAAATATCATAGGTCCCAAAAAGTTATCAGAAGTTATCAACAGTTATGAAATATTCAAACCGAAAATAAAATATGAATTTAATGGATTTAATGACGCTTACAGTAGGCTTTATTAACCCAATTCTTAAAAATATAGAACGGTTTGCTGGCCGTTCTACGGTAATGTAAGATAAACGAAGCAAAGTTATACCAATAACCTACTAGCCTATTTTAGTAATTTGATCCAACCTAAGAGATCTGTGGCTTGCTTATCAACTAAAATACATAAATATAGTCACAAAGTGCTTGAGGGCAACATAAGAGAAAGGGATGATCAAAATAGCTACTCAAGGCCACAACAGTTTTATAAAAGCTAGTACAAAAATATCATTAACCTTTATGTAGAACAAAATTAATTTACATTAATAAATGCGGCAACCTTAAGCTTACTGACGACAAATCGAATCAATAAATTTAGAATTAATTAACCGAAGAGGTCAATACTCAATATTTCTTAGCGCGAAATATAGCATATTTTGTTGCCAAATGCAGCATATTAAATTCATTTACACTGGCCAAATCAAACTGTTACAATGCTATGGTAGTTTACTGTGTCGAAAGCTTTTTCGTAGTCTACGAAGACGAGGGCCAAAGGCTTATTGTACTCTAGGTATTTTTCAATAGGGATTTTTATTGTGTGAAGCTGATCATTGGTGCCATATCCCTTACGGAATCCTGCCTATTCACTCGGTTGATAGAGATCGAACTTCGTTGTCAGTCTTTTGGTGATGATCCTCATAAACAGCTTATAAATCTGCGAAAGTAAACTGATTGGCCTATAGTTTTATATTTGGGCTATGTCTCCCTTCTTGTGAAGCAATATTATAATAGCCTTTTTCCACTGTTCAGGCAAGCATTATATAGTTTGCACAGTATGTTTAGTAGTGCTCTTCCTCCCATTTTGAAATTTTCAATGATAATTTCGTCGTCTCCTGGCGATTTATTGTTCTTCGTGAATATAAGGTCAGGGAAAACTGTAAATAATTTGGCTATTGAACCTACCTTAGTTCTAAAATAAAAATTTTGCCCTATAACTTCACTAGATGTACATAAATCATTTTCTTTAAACAAATATTTCCTTAGTGACAGATGTCACAATTTTTAGTTTTAAAAATTTGAAGCACGTAATACCTAGTGCGTTTTATAATTTTTTAAATTAATATTAATATAAGTTTGATATAAATTGGTATAGGAAAATTGTATCTGAGATTTAATAAAGTATATACAACTTTAGTTTATTTTTATTATCTATACTCAATTTATACTCAATCCCCTGATTTAGTGAAAATTTATTTTAGAAAATCAAAATTTAGTTGTTTTATTACTGCATATTTATTGCATATTTATGTATAGTTTTGCATATATCCTATGAATTAAAAAAAATATATGCATATATATGCGCATATTCCTAAGGTTTTTGGTTGCATATAATCCGGTCTTTAAAGTAAGGTATTAGAGCAATATTATTATGCTTTATAATATTTTTGGAAATAAAAATATAATATTTTCCAAAAAAGCAAAAAAAAAACGGAAGACTGTTTAATAGGAAAATGTAATGTGGAAGTATTTTGTTCATTTGCCGCTTTTTTTCCTTCATAAAAACGGAACAAATACATATGTTTTGAAATTAACAGTTACGATCTTTAGCAATATATAGGCACCTTCAGCTATGCAAGCGACTCTTAAGGCAATATCTACTTGTAGCTGGTGTAAAGATAAACGCCGTGAATTTTTGTTTTATCTTGCTAAACTAACCGTTAAACAAGATATGAGATATCAAAGAAGTGCAAAATGAATAGGCAAATAAGCTATAAAGCTAACGGCATTTTGAGTTAAAGGAGATACGAAAAGTTACACTCCTACAAAAGTAATTGTGCATTATAGCCGAACGCCTTTGTTTCTGCTAAACACCTGTTTCATGGTAAGGAATTTTTTGTATAATCGTCAAATGGCAGCTAATTCAAATTGGGCATCAGTTATGGCAAAGAGTGGGTCTATAAAATAATGAATTATATTGTCCAGAAAAACCATCTTAAATATAAAAGGTCTGTACAAAATCCTAACAGGAATTCCTGAGGCTAAAATATGAGGATTTAGCCCAAAGTTATTATTTTCTAAAACTGTTTTGTAAATATTTATTTTAATAATAGCAAGATTTGCACAAAGTTTGGTACTTAGAGTATTTGAGGATGAGTATTCGAGATCTTGACATCTTCTATCCAAAAAAGTTATACCCGGTAGGTGTAGCTTCGAGCAGTCGTTTCCGATGTAACCAAATTTAAACGTTTTTATTGGATACTGAAAGTGAACCTAGAAACGAGTTAACAATGATAAGTATTCTACGAGTAGAACAACCGAGGTTGAGAAAGAAATTTTAGAGCGAATCTGAGAAGATCCGAGTCTGAGTACCAGACACCTAGGTTTGCAGCTTGAAGTTTGTAAAGATACAGTAAATAAGATTTTAAGAGATCAGCTAATCCTTTCCACCTTCAGGCAGTACAACTGCTTTTACCTCTCGACCTGGAATTGAGACTCGGTTTTTATCGATTCATTAATGAACGGAGACAACATGACGAAAAATGTCATAATTTTTTTTATTTATCTGTGGGTGTTGCTTTATAAGAAAGGGTATGACTTGCATGTAATCATGGTTGTAGAATATTTAATTATGTATGTATTTATTAACGGGAATAGCCCAATATCACATTAATTTAGAATTTAGTCTAAATACACATTCACTTAATCAATTTTACAAGTTTGACAAACGAATTTAGCAAACCACGCCAAACAATAAGCAATTTTACAATTATGCATTTTAATAATCTATTTAATAAAGGCACTTATTTTAAAAAGAGATATTACAAAATTAAGTTAATTTATATCACCGAGATTTCAATCCTATACAATGCTCACAATTATCAACATGAATGTAAAATTAGTCGTGTTAATGGTTTAAACTAACACTCACACTCAGTAAGTTTGTCAAATATATTGGATAATCTTCCACTAGCTACAGAACAAAATATGTGGTTCATGCACGACGGTATTGGAAATCATTTAAATGAAAATTTTCAAAATCAATGGTTCGGCAGAGGAAATGATGCGTCTGTAAATTGGCCGCCCCCGTTCAACGGATTTAATGCCTATAGATTAATTTTTATGGGGAACCCTTAATGGTATACTCTAGACCTATAAAAATCGTGGGCACGAATACCAAATTCAGTAAATATTTTACGGTTAAATGCAGAGATGATGGAAAGGTTGCAGTTCAACTTTCTCCTTGTAATTAATCTTTATGTACATGGTGATCCAGATGACTCTTTAAATGGAAATATCTCAATTACTTTTGAAATTAGAAAAAATATTTTAAACAAAAGTGTTCCATTTCATCTGCTTTTACACATGCTCTGGTCTTAATATATACTTCAAAAAAGCAAGGAAGATGCCAACTCTGTTTTTTAAATGTAATATACCATACTTTAAATTCTTCATGTTTTTTGTAAAATATATCATGTATCAAAATTTTGCGGCTTTAAAAATATTGATGGTTTTAGAATTTAGAATTAGAAAAAACTATTATTTTTCGATATAGCTGCTTACCTATTTAGATCCCTGCTACTACATGGAAATAAAGGTTTATTTTTCAAATGGTATGACATTGATGTTTAAGTTTACAATTATTGATTGCCTGTAGCTCCATCAGTATTTTCAATTTCTTATAAGTTAGAGCCTCTTCGGCTCTGCTCCAGGGGTGTTGAGGAGAAGCAATTGGCTCAAAAGCTTGTGGACTTTCATCGGACCAAAAATGTTTCCTATTATATATACCGCCAGCGGTAAATATAGCCTCATCGGTCAACAAAATTTTATTGAAATAATTTGGATCTTGATTAAACTCTCATAATTTGAACACATTTCCCTCTTCTTATTTTTTGTTCATCATTTAGTTTTTGAACTGGTTTAAGCTGGATAATTGCTTCAATTATCATTTTATCAGGGCTAACTTTTAGCGTCCGTGTCAATTATCATCGGGTATCGATCGGGGTATATGTAACCTTTTGAGAGAACTTTAAACTCAATATCTTTCGCCAGAGACTAGGGATCAATTCATAAATTACAAAAAGTCTTATTGGCTATCCATAAAAATAGCCAAAATAGAAGCTTATAATAATCTCATTGGAAATGCTTCAAATCCAACAAAACGTATGTGGAACATTATCAATGAACAGTGAGGGATATCAAGTCAAAAGTCTGAAACACCAAATATTCCATCAAATCAACTTAATGATTTCTTTGTAATTGTAGCACTTGAGCTACTAGCACAAATTGGTGTTTCAGATGTTGATCCTCTTTCCTTTGTTCAGGGAGTGCCTAAAAACACATTTTATTTCCGGGAGACTACCTATAATGAGGCTAGAGACATAATAAATAAAATAAAGAATAAAAAAAAGGAGCGACTGTTTTGGCTTTGCGATTGAAGTCATTAAGGGTATTAAAGTAAACTAATAAATCAGTGTTTGCAGGAGGGTGTCTTTCCGTCTGTCCTACAGAGAGCTGTTGTAGTCCCGATCTATAAGAAGAGAAATGATTCTGGTCCCTCAAATTATAGGACGATATCGCTACTGCCGATACTGTCAAAAGTCTTTGAGAAGTTTCTTGTCATATGCATTATAAATTTTTTCCTAGCCGAGAACCTCTTTACTAACAGCCAATTCGGATTTAGAGGTGGCCTAAATACTAATATTTACATAAATGATCGACCTCAAGCAGGTCCCACCGGCCACTACTGTGGCATGCACCGGCCTTGATTAGGACGGAGCTGTGACGACAACACGTGAGGCGCAGGAAAGGGCAGAGCGCTGCTTTAAAGCCCACAACCTGGCCAAAACTTAAAACATGGTCTTCTCTTCTCCATGAGATGGCTACCCGAGGGTGATGTCGCCGCCAAGTTTCTGGACGTAAATCTAGATTCTAGACTGAGATGGAACCATCACACGTTTTCCTTGGTTTTTAAACTGAGCTCCAACACCTTTCTACTTTCTACTCCGTAGGCTGTTTGGCAGTGTTTCTCAATACATCCTCTTCTCAATATTTCCCTTTTGCACTCCCATATCTCCTACGCAATCTTAATCTGAGGCCATTGTGCCAGCGTAGTGGATGCCTTTCGTGCCTAGAGGCGTGCGGTTAGGATTACTGCCAATTTATCCTACCATGAGGACTGTCGACATGCTTTTGTATCTCTAAGGATCTTGACTGTCTCCTCACAGTTCCTTCTCGAATGTGAGAAACAACCTACATAGCCTCAACTGACAAGAGGATGTGCACTCTTAAAAGACCCGCAATCGTAGGCAACTGCTGCCTCCACACAGACGGCTTAGAAGATGCCAGGATGGTCTTGGCTTTCTTGAGGTCAGGCTTTCTGATAAGCTGCCCCCGCGCGTTTGGATGATGTCTCCCATTGCTTTTAGAAGAGCTGTCAAAGACTTTCTTCTCAGTAAGGAACTTTATGGTGTTTGGTGAATTTTTTGATTGTAATATTGTTTTGTTACTTATATAATTATGTGATGCCTGAGCATTCTGTTATCTTAGATTGTACAGGTTTAGTATTTTAATATTGATTTAAATCTTGTCCAATGAACATTGTTTTTACCAATTTTGATTATTGACGTATGTAAGTGCTGTGTAAACACTGATGTGTAAACATATGTCCTATATCGACATCATGGACATGAAAATCTAATACCGCCCTAGCGGCTAGCTTTTTAGAAGCGCCACTTGAGTCGTTGCTTGCAATCGCGGCCATCCTGGATTACATTGCTCCTCAATGCGCATGGGTTATGATGTCACATCGGTTTACACATTTCCGTCCTATTTGCCGAGATTTACCCGCATACCGCCGCGTAAGATTTATACACATCAAAAAATCCGACCTAAAGACTTATTACCAAATAGGCTTAAAATGGGGTCTGGAATTCCAGTCTATAACGAATTTAAGTATATTAGAAGGTTAACAATTAAAACTGATGTAATACAAGGAGATAACTTGTACTTGGTAGGCATGTTGATGAATATGGTTTGCGGCCTTTTGATTTGGAGATTAGAAATACTGGAAATACTTCTGGAATATGGAATCTGGAAATGGTGAGAGGGTGGTCTTGAAAGGCCACGGCACTTAGGCCCCATTGGACCCCCTGTGCGTCCTCCGTAGGTGTACCAATCCATCTAGGCCACCTAGCCTAGTGTTGTAAAAAAGGCGGCGATGTTGCCCGAGGAGGCTGTTCTGAGAAAAGCCACGGTTGGCCATGATTCTCCCAAAATGGATTCCCTTAGTTCCGAATCAGCGTCGCAATCACAGAGCAGATGCTCTACTGTTTCGTCCTCCACAGCCTCTGCATAGAGGTGTCTCGCATAATCTCATTGTGTGGAGATGTTTCCTTAGCTGGCAGTGTCCAGTCAGAATCCCTACAATGAGTCGTAGGGTCTTCCTTGACATATCCAAGTATGCTTTTGCTGCAGACTCATAGTCCAAGGTAGCTTAATAGGCCAGTCGACAGTTGGTTCTTTCGTCCCATCTTGCCCTAAAGTCTTCATGGGTGATCTTTTTTTTTATCATATGTATCGTCGTCGCGATAGGTAGGTGTGAAGGGCCGGCTCCCATAATGTTTGAACCGGCTGCCTTTCTAGCCAATTTATCCTCTGATTTGTTGCCTTCGCGCTGTGCATGTCCTTTAACCCAGCACACAAAAATTCTGTTTTTGCGGGCGGCATCCCCCAGTAAATGATGACACTCTAGTACTGACCTGGCTGTAAGTTTATAACTTTTCAAGGCCAGTAGTGCTTGTCTACTGTACGTGTAATCCATCCTTCCTGCTTTTGGCATGAACCCCACTTTTACTTCTCTCCATGCCTTCGGGATGTAGCGCAACGCTAGGCATGCCCAGAACACCCTGCGGCACTAACTCGTCTAAGCCCCACTGTAGTAGAGCTGGACGGATGCCGTCAGTACCTGACAATTTGAGGGGTGAGAAGCTTAGTATTACCCATCGTATTTTGTCTTCATTGACTATTTGGTTGGCATCTTGCCAGTCCAAATCAGAAGGTTGAAAATTTGCCTCGTCTGGCCAGTTCCTGTCGTCTCTTCCCGACGAACCAGAGAAATGAGTCTGCATAAGCAGTTCAAGACTCTCTTGTAGGTTAGCAGTCTTAGTGCCGTCCTCCCTTGTTAGTAGATCTAGGTCGCGATATTTGTCTTTTGCGAGGACTTTGTAGAGCCGTGCAGTCTGTGAGTAGTAGTCACAGTAGGCTCTCCAGGCCTCTCTCTGTTTTTTTTACTAGTTTTTTAAACTCCAGCAGATTGGTGATGTATTGCTCCCAGTCGGCTTGAGTTCTAGTTCTTTTTGTTCTGTTAAAAGATTTTCTTGCTGTTCTCTTGAGTTCTCCCAGCTCTTTGTTCTACCATTTTGCGACTTCCCCTGGAAATACTTATTAAATGACTAATAAAAAACAACTAATTCAAATTATGTCGCAAAAATATGCAAGAGTAATACTTATAAAAATATAAATACTTACAGCAAATCAGGATATTTAGTAAAGATTAACAAAAAATAAACAACGAATAAAATTTGCAAGTTGAAATAGGCGCAAATCGAGAGAGAGGCATGTCTTCGATGCTGTCTTCATTTAGTGTTATTGTGCTTTGAGTATTTGGGTTAGTATGGGTTAACCCAAACTAACTGGTCTCTTAATTAACAACATTACTTTCATCACTTGACACATCGCCTATATTATCAGCATGACTGCTCTCCTACCAATCAAATTCCTTGCTCATTTCCTCTATATCTTCGTCAATAATATCTGCGCTATTTTCTATATTTTCGTCAAATCTAAAGTAATATAACGTTTTAACTGATCTTTCATTTGTTAGCCAATTCCTCTTTTTTGAATAGATATGACTGTAGATGCTGAAACTTCGCTCAGTAGCGGCCGAAGAAGCCGGCATCATCAAAATGCATGACGCCACTTTAAATAACGAAGCTAAAGAACAAGGTCCTCTCTACCAGGAGACGGGGTTTTCAAATTTGCTCTTCCAAATAAAATCTTTGCAAAACAATTTACCGCTGTTGCAAAGGTAATCTGCAATTTTTTGTTTAAGATGTAATTTATTTTTTCCAACGTCAAGCATACATTCAATGGCGGAGAGGATTTGTGATTAATCAAGCTCTACTCTTTGTGATTTTGGGTGAAGTCAATCTGCAGCATAATGAATAAAAAGAACAAATTCGGCTTTTCTTTTACCTGTTAACTCCATTAATGTAGCTTTTTCCTCTTTGTTGAGCGGGGATGACCGTGAAAGATTTTCTTGGATCTCCTTTTTAATATCACTAAAGGCCTTAGCAGCGACATGAATGATGTAATAGTCTCCTTCTACGATTTTTAGCCATTTACACATGGGTTGAAAGATGTGGATTAGGTTTGCCATTTGAACCCAAAATATCTCGTCGTCTAGGATCCATTGCCTTATAGGCTTATTAATAATTTGTGCTCCCTCTTAGCTAACAGCAAGACTTTGCAAACTGAGCTTGGTGTTATAGAGACTATTTAAACAATGTAGAATTGATGATCGGCGTTTTCGTAATCAGCGCTGGTTGGGCGGCATCGGACGCGACACCCGACCAAAGTACCGACTTTTTGCCGATTCACGTGCAAGTTTAGTTTTGACGACAATATGACACGTTTTGACGTTTTTATAAGCTGCGAGTATTGTGACTGGGGTGAGCTACTAACCCGTAAACATGATCATGTTCATGGTCGATTATGATATAAATGGGTTTGTGTTGTCAAGAGTAAATGAATTTTGGGATATTTGATATTCCGTTAAGTAATGATAAACATATATTAGATGTTGCTAGTAGGCAATCGAAATATATGACTTTGTTGTGGGAAGCACCAGGCATGCTATACCTACAAACATGCGTGTTATATTATACATATATACCTAAATAATAGCCCTTCCCTAGTGTTGACAATATATCCATGAATATTTTATCACATCACTAAACTATATCAATTATATAAATACTGGTTTATATTTTAGATCTAACTATAAATGTCATACATTTAAAAAAATGCTTAATGTTGTTAGGTGTGGTGTTGCAAAAGAATGCTGGGGTCCGGTCGCAATTAAATTGCACCCAGAACGTCATGGTTAAACAAGTCTAGTTGACTATGGTTAGGTATACAATATTTGCTAAATTAATAATTTAAAAACGTACTTCGACATCGCATTGACATTTTTCGAACAAAACTATTAAATCGAGCAGGAACTGGCAATGAAGGACTGTTTCGTATTATTCATCAGCTAAATGACGTCCTCGGCACAAACTAAGGGCGGGTATACTAAAATCGGTGTTACGATGTTTATCATTCTCGGCTACGCTACGTAATGACAAACATATACCTATAACATTTTATCTTGGATATTACAGTAGATATAGCCTTTCTTAAGTTGTATTAGCTCATTATTCTATTGTGAGATTAAAGTGCCATTTGCGCTTTCTACATTCTAGGTTAATAGGTCTAAATTCGGAAGTGGTGATATTTCCTTAAATTAAAAAGAAACGTAACTTCTTTACTTTGAGCTCGTCATGGACACTCCAAGTGATTGAAAGAAAATTCAGTTAAAATTTAAAAGTTAATAACTTTTGGAAAAAACTTTTCGAATTTACTTTTTTGCTTTATTTTGACGGCACTTACTTTGGTTATACTATGCTTAGGTGTTAAACCTGTAGTTTTTTTTTTGGATTAAGATGCAGGGTTAAAACATAAAGTAATGTTTTATTGGAAAAGTTTAAGATTACTTTTGGAATGTCACTCTAAATTTAAGAATATTGTAAGGCACCTGTGTTGTAGTCTCATATACCATTCAGCTTCAACTTCGGTTTTTGTTCATTACTCTATCTCAACTCGTTCCAAAATTATAGCGATTTCTCCATTTAGTTGTCATTACGGTTATTTTTGTACATATTGTCACGAAATATTTTTATCCTGTGACGCCACGCCTTGATTAGCGTGCAGGAGAGTAGCTCAGATCCGGAATCGCTCTACGTCAGGTGAAAAGAGATGATAAAGAAAGCACTTCGGGTAAACAATAACAACGTATATTGATCAAACTTAACGGGAAAATATTAACAATGTCTCGATTGAGGTATATTTATGAATTGTTTATAAGTCTTTGATCACTATTTTTTAAATATAGTTTTTCTTAAGAGTTTGTGTTGTGTTTCATTTATAGTTAGTTTGGGTTAGATTCACTTAAATTTCCACTTAGAGTTTGCACTTGAACTTTACTGATTTTTGCTTTGAAAATTATCTTTTAATAAACCTCCTGTAGATTCGACTTGTAATACTGAGGGAAGGCAACCCTCGAGTCCGCGTGCAATGTGCTCGAACAAGACGGCTTAGGCAAGGGAATTGAGTCCGCGAGCAATGTGCTCAAGCAAGACGACTCAGGTAAGGAAATTGAGTCCGCGGGCAATGTGCTCGAGCAAGATGACTCGGGTTTAGGTGAGACACAAAGTCTGACAAACTGAAGGTTCGCTAGCGTATTTATATAATAAAATCTGCTGAGCGTTGCATGTTTAAGGTTGATAATCGCTCGCATTGCCTGCTCGCGTTGTTTATAGTTTGCCTTGAATGTCTATATAATAATTTCCAAGTTCAAGTTCAGACTTAGGAGAGGGTGATATTTACTTAGTAGTTTATGCATTTTAGTACTTCACAATATCTATCAAAATAATTCCTGGAAACGTCAGGTAATGGCAGGTATTAACATATGTAAATTATACAAATTCTTACAAGTAATACAAAAAAAATTAAATAACGATACATTTTGGGGTCTTGCCTTACCACCTATCAAAATGAATCCAGGTTCTCGCTGCCATGCATAATGTGTCGCCAAATTCAATTTAGATCTCGTTCAGCGTTAACTGTTTCATTTGCAAACACAACCAGCTCTGTTCTTTCTCCTCTACAGGTTCCACGGCAAACAGTAACAGGCACTCATTCATACGTTTCTCCCTCCACCATACAATATTCTAAATATCGTTTACCTATTTCCCTCCAAATCCTTATTCGTTAATTAGACCTTCGCAGCCTAAACCTAGATTCGTCCGTAAAAATCACATTGCTCCAATCCTCTTTCCTTCTCAAATGTTCATTATCAAATTATGTTCGTATTTTTCTATGTTCCATCCCAGACGTAGGTGTTTAGTCGGTCCCCTTGTTTTTACATAATTTTTACATTGACTTTTGTTATGGCATTATCTGTCGTTAATCTCACAAAAAAACCTACCATACCTTATGTTTCAAGAAATTATTTTGATGTAGTCTACAACCCTATATAACCGAATTTACAACAGGTTGGAGAAATCGCGATAGTTTTCTAATGGGTTGAGATAAGACAAAATTGAAGCTGAAGGACGAGTAAATATGTGACTAAGGTGATAGCGTAACATTAAGGTAAATGTATGGAGTACAAAAAGGTTAAGTCTAATAATTACGGTCCTATTGTTAGGCATTCGATATTTGAGACGCTATTCGACACGATACTAATTTAGCCATTTTTAAAACAACATATCATAATAACGGGAATGGATTTGATATGAGATAATGCTAGACCTAAGATCATTTATCGGTAAGTTAATAAAACTAAAACGGTAATTATCTATAAACGAAAACAAGAATAAAGAATTCTATAGACGATATAAACAGCAAATGACCTTCAATCATCTGATTATATATTCATTAATTAAAATGATATATAGCGGTAATAGATATGCGGTAATCAAGGCAAACGACCTACAGCCATTTGATTATATATTCATTTATTAAGATCATATATAGCTGTAAGAGATATGAGGTAATCAAAGCAAATGACCTACAGTCATTTGATTATATATTCATTTATTAATATACTATATAGCGGTAAGAAAGATACGGTAATCAAGGGAAATCACCTATAGCCATGTGATTATATATTCATTAATCAACATGATAAATGGCGGTAAGAAATATGCGGTAGTCAAGGCACTTAAATAAATTAAAATCGATTTTACTTGATTATGGTCGAGTTGTAGACCCCTGGCGCTCCTTGGAAGTACGTATCCAGCATGTGGATGCGTCACCCTCGCAAAAAAGGCCTCGGTACGGCTAACTGACGGCGGGATTAGCTAAGTCAGCGTCAAAAGGAGGAAATTCTACCCCACAGAAGGACACACGGAAGGTAGCGGAAAGTCTCCTGTTCCACAGAAGGTAGCGGAAAATCTTCTACCCCACGGAAGATCCCTAATTAAATTATAAATAATTTTCAGTTTTCAAGATAGACACAGTAATATGTAACAAACCTTTTTTCCTAGGAAGGATAACCACACTAGTCGTCAAATATCGGTATTAAACGATATGACCGATAATTCCAGAAACTAAACTGGGCAGTCTATCTGCCGAATAATTCCACTTTGAAAGCAGACGGTAATTAGACCGGATGGTCAAAAATAACCAGGATCATTTTAGCCACAAAATTGGCCGCTTTTATGTGTCTGAACGCGTGGCGCGTCCAGACGAGAAGGCCTGAGATTTCTCTAGGAAAATAATATATACCACAGCCGTCAAGTGGCACACTAAACGGAAGTACTCACCGAGCAGGTCCAAACACCGGCAGTAAGGTCATGGGAAGTAAGGTAGCGAGAGTATCGATAACACAAATCGACCAGTAAAAGGAGAAAATCGTAATACTGTATTTAGTAACATTTGCAACGTTACAATATTTCTGAATTCATAGTGACAGTCCAAAAGTTATCTCAAACTTGTCTAGAAACACTACTTCATGTTTTAACTAACCCTGACTGTAGTCCCTACCCAGGATACTGGTTTTCCTAGAATAAAAAATTAAGTGGTGACGTGTCGTGTCAAAACTCGAAATGGCGGAAAGTTTTATTTCAACTAGGTCACCCCGTATAAAAGGCTTCGCCATTTACAAAGCGTGTTCTAGTACAGTACATTCTCATCAAATAATCGGCTTTTCTGAAAAAAAAATAAAAACTTAAATATTTTTGACCTAGATCGATGTTTTTATATTTTCCCAGAAAAGTTCATCTTCTTAACATTTGCGAAACAAAGAAGCATTTAGAGAGTTTTTCTCCTATAAATCCTCTATCGAATTGTCATCTAATGTTTTCGATCCTGGCGACTTTTTCGGCATTAGAACGACCCCCAATCGTATTATTCGGTAATGTAAAAAATGGGTTCGCCGATTACTGACACCAGATGTCGCTTAACGGATCTTGCACATAGCTATTACAATTCAGATTTAACCCGCATTAATATATTAAATTAATTGATATTAAGCAAATGCTATTTTATAAGTATAAAATTATTTTGTATACATATCCTAGTTTGCATTAAATACTATTCGACGATACGTTATAATAATAGTAATCGCACCACTTATACAACCAGCTGCCGCTTCATTGCAATAAACTCCCGCATTCCTTTTGAAAGATTAACTTTTACCGTTATAGCAATCTAAATCTTAAATAAGAATATTAACGCGGAATACACATTTTGACTGCATTTTACCTTTGTAATACCCTGTAGATCTTCTTTTGTCTGGGGATGGAAGTCTCTCTTGTACGGTACCTACCTGGTGGGTGTATAATCTCGAATTTATTTGAACGACTGTGAAAAGGTACACGGACCGAGATCTGCACATTCAGATGGATTTCCGGCGTGCACGAAGAAGTAACTTTAATGGTGTAATTGAGAATTAATGACGGCACTTGCCTATTGTTCGCCTTTTTCCCAGTTCATAAGCTTTTACTCCTTACGTTTCTCTTCGAGATTATTACATGAAAACCTATTTTGACGCTTAATGTCTCATATTCGTTTATGTATGGTTCATTATTTGGCATTGTTCCTTAGGTATGCTATTTACAACATATTGATAAATATTATTTTACATTTTTCAGCATAAAAATTAAGAGTTTTCGCACTAGAGAAATGTGACCATAAAAAAATCAAACTAATACAAAAGGCTATAATAATTACTTTTAACCGTAAATTCTGATATTTTAAAACGAAATAAAAAACACAATTGTATTGAATAATTTTATACATGCCAATCAAGTTATTACAACGAAACAAAGAATAATTAAATATTAAACATTGTCTTCAATCAGTTTGAATTTATTCGTAAACTAAAAAAAGGCAATAATAATTATTTTGCTTCAGGACGTGTTTGGCCCAGAAGTAATACCTCAAAAATGCAATTCATGAGAAATTTGGTAGTGAGCGGACACGTTCATATGCCAAAGTTATACAGGTGGCAACCAACAAATACTAGGGTCATAAAATTCGAATTGGCCCAGGCAACCAAACTAACCCGAAAGAGAGACTTAAATATGACTTCCCTATGTCTTCGACCAATGTGTCCTGTCCGTCGTGACCTATAGAGCTGAAACAACTCTAACTAAAAAATGTATATGAAGTTTTTTCATTTACAGATAAATTGAGAAATATGAACCCACATGAACTATTCCATTACTAATAGGAAATTCCTGATCATAACATTGGTGAGTTGAGAGATGTTAGTGAGGACGAGATCTTAGTAGACCAAGTTAAAGCAAGTTCAATGATGCCGACAGAAAATGATTTTTTTGACATAGAAAATTTGCTCATATTTTTTGATAACGAGGATGATATTTTATCCCAAAACTATATGAAATTAATCTATCTCAAACTGTTTTCAAAATAACATAGAATTTAGCGAAGAAACCGGGTCAAATATTCCAACAAATGCAGAAACTCCTACTGATATTTTTCTGCACATATTATAGACCATATAGTTTTTCAAACTAATTTATATGCCTTACAAAAAGCTGAAGGTATTAATTTTGCATTCACGCCTACCAATATAAAAGAAATAAAGGGTTTTATTTCAATACATTTGATACTCAGCTACAAAGAGTACTGGTCCTCAAGATTAGAAATGACGGACCCATTTATAAGTTCAATAACGTTAAGAAACATGTCCTATCCAACCTGAACCTAAATGATAATTATTTGCAGCCAAATCGTAATTCTCGGAACTTTGATAATGTTACGTCTTTCCCGTGGGTTGTGACAAAATTTCACACACAAAAACACAAAATTATTATATAACCCATATAACCCAAACTAAACTTCCCTTATGACTTTACAGCTATTAGATCTTTACAGTTCAGTACTCAATGATTAACTAAAACTACACGCGTTCTGCGCCTACTTATATCCAGTCTAATATATCTCGGGAATACGCCGGACGAAGCGCAAGGTTTTCCAATTATTCTCGACCAGGGCTGCACGCAGGGGGAATACCCTTACACCATATAGCACAGGGAAATACCACAGCTCCCGAATCTTCTCGGCCGGTGATGACTCATACTATAAACCTAACTACTCGGAAGTAGTTAGGTTTATGCTCATATAAAAGAACGTAGACACGACTAGGCTAGTTCTATATAATAGGATAGCACCATTCGGATGGCCTTTAGCCGTGACATTGCTTCCTTTTTAAATCTGATCATCCCGATCAGCTACTTAATTTCCATAATATGCTATGAGCCTGTCGATGTGGACAACTTTCAGTTTGCTTCTGGGGCTACATTGAATTCTATAAACCACGTCATTAATTCTTTTAATCACTGTATAGGGCCCTTCCTATACTGGAATTAGCTTGGGAGATCTTCCTTTCTTCTTTTGTGGATTATATAACCAGACTTTATCGTTCATCTGAAATCCCATAGAGTAAGCTAGAGATAATATCGAGCCTTCATTCAGTCACTGGCGATACGTTCAAACGGTAGTTCGACATCATACTGTTTCATCTTTCCACTAGATCTTGTTTTGGGTCCTTGACTTGCTGCACAAGCTGAACACTGCCGGCACCATGCTTTCACATCCTGTCGCGGATCTTGTCAATCGTTTTGTTCACTCCGAGGTGAGCACCAGACTTTCCATTATGGACTTCTTCCAGAGCTTCCGATACCCTCTTCCTTGGTACCACTAACTGAGTCTTTACTCCTTTTCGATCGGCGCTTTCCCAGGTTCGTTTAAGAAGTCCATTTTCAACTACCCAGGGAGTCCCACTGAACCCACAGAGCTTTAAAAGTAAATGCCTTAGTTGAAATACCTCTCCAGATTGGTCTTGGTTGACGTTCTTCTTTAGCTTTTAGCAGGAGTGCTATTTCACTATCCTTAAGCTGATCTTTTTTTAGTTGCTCTGTGGTCCACTGCTGATCAACCTTAAACTTGATTTGCCGAATGGGGGTGATTCCTTCGCATTGGTCTGTTCTTTGGCAATGTTTATATTTTCCTCGCATGCTCTTCTGAATAAAGCGTCTGCATTATTATGCCATCTTCCTTACTTGTGCTTAACTTTAAAGTTATATTGTAACTCTTCCTGACTTGACTTTGAATTCCTAGCGTCTCTGGATGGAAATGTAGATCGTAGTTGTACTCGACAGTCTCTCTTGAAATGCCAATTCCTGCATCTATAGCACTTGTTTGAAACATTTCGGTTACGTGGCCTATCTTCTAGTGGCTGCCGGAATCTTTATATTCGACAGTCTCTCTTGAAATGCCCAGTCCTGCCACATCTATAGCACTGATTTCTAACATTTCCTTCCTACCGCCCATCTCAATTAATTCACAACTGTTCGCCAGCTTTTCTTCATGGATGGATCCGTCCCTGATTGTTGGCCTAGGGATGTTATAGGCCGCCTCGATTTCTAGGGCTATGCCAAAAACTTCACGGCTGTTATCAAATTTAGCTAGACGTAACATCTTCCGAGTTTCTGGATCTCTGGTACCATCCACAAAATACTAAGCAGCAAGTTCCTCTTGATTTTTTTCTGTTGCTCCTGGGTACGCCAATTAAATGAGACGCTGACGTCTGCCTCAAACTCTTGCAGGTTTTCACCAGGTTTCTGATATCGGGACTTAACTTGTGCCTGATACAATTGTCTTCTGTGTAGGTCTACAAATAGTCTCACCAGGGCTGTTGGCTGATTCGAATGGTCTGTAGTAGTTCCAGGGCAGATCCACGATCCATACGAAGCGCTACCATTAATGACGTAGCCATTTCTTCGTTGGTAAGAGCAGCGGCTTAAAGTTGTCTTGTACATTGGCCAGGATGTTTGACCGTCATACGTTGGAGGTGTGATATTCTGTCCTGTGGCGAAAATTCTCTCGGTGAGTCATTGATTTTTTTAGTCTGGTAAATTCTGATTGTAGATTCCTCATTTCTTGCTGTAAGTTTTCTACTTCTTTTTGTACGCTCCCAACTTCTTTTTGTACATATCCAACTTCCTTTTGTACATTTCCAACTTCTTTTTGTATATCGTCTACTTCTTTTTCAAACTTCTCATTTTGACCATGCAATATTTTCTGTTCCTTTCCTTCCTCGCCTACAATTATATCAAGCATACATTTCTGAAGTCGATCCTGTTCTGCTTGCTTTTTATGTCCATCCTCGTCCCGATCTGCTTGCCTTTTATCTTCTTGATCTTGAAAATTTTCTGTTCTATTTGCCTTTTATCTTCTTGGTCTTGTAAAAAATTCTGAAGCCGATCCTGTTCTGCTTGCCTTTTACGTTCATCCTCTTCCCAATCCGCTTGCCTTCTACGTTCATCCTCTTCCCGATCCGCTTGCTTTTTATCATCTTTATCTTGAAAAAAATTCTGAAGTCGTTTCTGTTCTGCTTGCCATTTACGTGCATCTTCTTCCCGATCCGCTTGCCTTTTACGTTCATCCTCTTGCCGATCCGCTCGCCTCTCAGCATTTAGATCTTCCATGAAATCGGTCAGCCTTTTACTTATTTGCTCCATTTCTGCCGTTTGTTGCCTTGTATTGATCATAGAATGTTATACAATGTTCACAGAATCCACCAATCAAAACAGCTTCGAAGAATACTTCACAAGTCCGGTCCCTTCACAATCCAACTTCTGACACTAAATGTTACATTTTTCCCGTGAGTTCTGACAAAATTACAACTTTTACTCTTTTAAGATAATACTCTCTTTATTATTTATCACCCAAACTACTCTTATAACTTTACAACTTTTAGATCTTTACAATTCAGCATGATTAACTAAAACTACACGCGTTCTGCGCCTATTTATATCCAGTCTAATATATCTCGGGAATACTCCGGACGAAGCGCGGGGCTTCTCTATTTATTGTTCTCGATCAGGGCTGCATGCATCGGGAAAATACCACAGCTCCCGAACCTTCTCGGCCTGCGATGACTTATGCGAAAGAACGTAGACGCGACAAGGCTAATTCTATAGGGTAGCACAAAAACATTGGGATGGTCTTTACATGACAATAAACTTTACGAATTACGTCCTTTACTAGATACGCTATCTGATATTTAAAAGAATGCTTTGAAACCGCGTCAATGGCAAGCCATCGATCAGTCCATGATCAGATCCCAAGAGCGAAGCTCCCTAAAGCAATCCATGCCCAAGAAATCGGTAAAACATTCATACCGCAAGAACTACTTCCGTCATCCTCAAAAAATAAAGCATTCTTCAATTTTTGCTTTTAGAAGACATTGCACCTTGGTGTCTTATGTTTCCTTTCTCCGAAGGTGTTATTTTGTTATCATCTGAGCATAATGATGACAAAATAAGTAACAAAGATACAAACTACAAATTAGATATTGTTTTGTTTGTTTTACAACATCACTAAATGAGGAATTGATGCAACGGATCAAATGTCAAAGAAAAATCATTAGGTGGCATTTTTTAACCATATATTGATTGATATTGGTGCCATAATTGCACACAAGATATGGAATCTTAAAAATCCAAATTAAAAGTCAGAAATAACAATGGTTTGAAGGCAACTACAAAGGGACACTTTAAGATTATATCCGCACTGCAGTCTGAAAATACAACTTCAACAAGACAAGCCGCAAATCAAGGTGAATGTTTCCTTTGTGCAAGATCTAAGGACAGAAAATCGAGGCAACTTGGCGTAAAACCTGAACGGTTTGTATGTGTGCAGCACTCCGGAAAACAAATAAGTTCAATAGCATGTAAAGAAAAAAATAATTTTATATAATTATTGTTTTGTTAATTTTATGGTGTATTTAAATTCGAAAAAATGTAAAATAACACGAACAAAATTTGCACGTTTGCGTTTGGTAAAAAGCTTGGTATTACAAGCGTTAATAGAAAAAGAGTAAAGCAAGATGCGTATAATTATATAATATTGATTCGACGTTATATTAGCAAAAATCAATAAAAACAATAAAAATCACAGTTGCATATAGTCCAAAATTGAATCATTGTCATTAACAGAATAACAATAAAGCACGTATACAAACAATCTGGGGATGAAAAATTTATACCACAAGTACTAACATTCTAGACTACTACTACACTTCTATTCCATCAACACAATCATGAGAACGTAACTGAGGTAAGTAGACGAGGAAAACAGTCATTTAACGCAAGAGTGCTTTTATTTAATAAATAGTTCATATATACTTAATTTTAAAAATAAAAACAATTAAACTTAATGTCGAAAGCAGATGTAACATTTGATGAACTTGAATTGGATCTGCTCTACCTTTGATGCAAGCTTCTGCTCATATTGCAAAACTTTCCTAGAATCTACTATTTTATTGTTGTGGAATATCGTACAATTCAAATGAAGGTTAATGAGATTTGTAATTATTACAGACACTGCTTTCCTATTCGTAACACGCCTGACCGTCTGACTAACATACTAAATGCATATTTGATTGAGTTAAAGTTTGGAGTACTGGCAGCCCAGTTCAGGCTCACGCTCTTTTCTGGTATCTTATAGTACAACTATATCTTTATTAGAGGCATATTTCTGAAATGAATAAATATAACTAGCACATAATCATTGTCCCTTATACAGTGGCGTAACTTAGGGTATACAAAGGTGACCCAAACTATGGTAAAATAACGCAAATTTATTTGCTTTTGAAGTAACCAGTTTTTCGAAATTGCCATTGCTTAGTACATTGTCATGTCTTCGAGGCGCATTAATAATTTGGGCAAAACTAAAAAGACACTCAACAGGAGCAGATGGAGGGAGGATTGTGTTATATTTACTATTTACGAAAAATAAATTTAATATATTTATAATCGTCCGTTGCTGAGACTGGTTCTGTGATCGTTTTGATTGTAATCTAGATCTTGGACATCAGAAGTATGAAAGGGATTCGGAAGATCTTCGACATCAGTTGATGAAATTATACTCATCATAATCCATAAACTGTAATCTGTATTACTGTAAATACAAAACTTTACTAAACACCTATTGGAGTGCAGCTTTAAGGGATCTTCTTCTTTTAATTCTACGTTTAATAAGACCGTCGACTATAATAGTAAATTCAGTCTCTGCTTTTGAAGCCACCAGTATTCATTTCCGTATAAAACGTCCATACAATTGTCGAGAAATACGATCCATGAATATAGCTACCGAAATATGAATTTCCTTAAAGCAATTACCCTTTAAAATTCAAGTTATAGGAAAACGTAAACGTATAATAAAAAATGCTATCGTGTTTGCACTATTTTAATTAAAAATAACCTGCTGTATATTATAAATTAAAATTAAAATTAAATGTATACATACATTATTATTAATTTAGCTATTTTGCTGTTTGTTTTTTTAGCTTTAGGTTGACTTTTAACTAATTATCAAAAAAAAAAACATTTTAATTTATTATTAAACATTATACTAAGTAGTTTTATGATTATTGTACTAACTATGAAATTAAGTAAAAAATATGTGTCTATGGTATTCAAATCTCCACTAACAAGGGCTTCCTTTTGTGGATAACTGTTTGTTTATTTACATTTATATGTGTTTTTGTATTTAAGATTTTAAATTGTACAATTGACTAAATAAATAAGCATTTATTATTATTATTATTATTATTATTATTATTATTATTATTATTATGGCATATATTTTTCTGAGGTACCTTCTTCTTATTATTATTATATTATTTATATATTATATTATATTATTATTATACCGGACAAAAAACAACTAAAAAAAATAAAAATATATTTTTTTAACACAAGCTTTTATCAAAAGCCATGAACTAAAACCGACAAAATAAATTTAGGTTTCTATTTGAGTAAGTACTATAGTAGGGCGTAATAAAAATAAAAATATATTTTGAAATCGCACGACAAGCTTTTTAAAAACAAATAAATTAACGTAAAACATTAAGTCAAAAAACGTACATCAATAATGACATGTGATGTATAACAGAATTATTATTGGATTTATTTTGTTTTTCAAGTAAATTGTACTTAAGTATTTAAAAATACTACAATTAAAATATATTCTTTAACTAATTTTACTAGTACCTATGTATTTTAATGATACTTAAGTATACGTTTTCGAAAGCTTTCAAGTCAAATTTACTTGTATGATATTTTAAGCATTAAAGTACAAGTAAAATTTGAAAGACTTTAAATTGCAAGTACAAGTACTTATTAGTACTTAAGTTTAATACTTGAAAGATCTTCTTATACTTAAGTGTTTACTTCAAGTATTTAAAATACCCAGTACAACAGGATTATGATCGCATACGTCACGATTTTGTATTAAGTTGTATATATTACAGTGGGAGTGCTGTTGATGGTAGAATAGCGGCACGATAATTCGTGTTTATTTTTAAAATCTTGGGGCCCCCAAACGCAGAAGTTCTTCACATTCGAGTTTTGTAAAGACGAAATGAGCTACCATCGCTCAAAAGTGATTCAGAAATTAATAAATCCCCAGAGCTTGTCTCATTATGATTACTTTACTTTACCTCCATCTTCTCTTCTGCTTTTGAGTATGAGCAAAAGCAGTTGGTAGCAGTGCCCTGCCCGTTTCGGCGGACGGTCCGGGTCGCTTATTTGTATCGATCGTACGAGATCCCGACTTTTTATAGCGCGACTATAATATAAATGTGCAGGCTTTTCATATTTTGAGTTGGTTTGGGTTAGTTTTGGTTGGTTGCGCCCCTGTAACAAGCGAAGCGAGCGGAGGGCTACGCATGAAGTGTTGAAATATTTAGGGAAACGTAACGGTGGGTATTCTAGCTAACATTTATATTACAGTCACGCTATAAAAAGCGGTTTACTGGACGCTGCATACACAAATGCGTCCGGGTCGAGCCACACTTTTGTGTTTTAAAACCGAGTAGAGCCGGGCCGGGCCGGGCCAGGCTGGCCTAAGTCACTGAAAGGCGGAAGGCCATCTTTCAGTTCCTATGACTTCAAAGAATATTTTTTAACTAAAATTATGGCTACATCTTAATTGTATGCTCAGGGTTGCCAATTATTCAATGGTATATTGTATTACCTATACTATATTTCGATGTAAAATACTATATACCCTTGTAAAACCTTATATAGAAAGCAAAAATACTATACTTTTAATTTATTATCGATATCAATATATGTAATGGAGTAAAATTTTGAACGCTATCTATTCCGATCTGAAAAGAAACTATAACTATTTTGCGTACAATAAAATACAATAAATTTTAACGGTTGCGACAATAATTCCGTATTAGTTATGTAGCAACACTGGTGTATAATGAGTGTCTTTTTAGCTATATAACGGCTTCTGGAATCTGGAAATGGTGAGAGGGTGGCCTTGAAAGGCCACGGCACTTAGGCCCCATTGGACCTCCTGTGCGTCCTCCCTAGGTCAACCAATCCATCTAGGCCATCGCCCAGCCTAGTGTTGTAAAAAAGGCGGCGATGTTGCCCGAGGAGGTTGTTCTGAGAAAAGCCACGGTTGGCCATCGTTCTCCCAAAATAGATTCCCTTTGCTCCGAAACAGCGTCGCAATCGCAGAGCAGATGCTCTACTGTTTCGTCCTCCTGTTCACAGCCTCTGCATAGAGGTGTCTCGCATAATCTTATTGTGTGGAGATGTTTCCTTGGCTGGCAGTATCCAGTCAGAATCCCCGCCATGAGTCGTAGAGTCTTCCTTGACATATCCAGGCATGCTTTGGCTGCAGACTCATTATGGTAGCTTAGTAGCTCCCTGGCCAGTCGACAGTTAATTGTTTCGCCCTATCTGGTCCCAAAGTCTTCATGGGTGATCTTTTTTTTATCATATGTATCGTCGTCGCGATAGGTAGGTGTGAAGGTCCGGCTCCCATAATGTTTGAATCGGCTGCCTTTCTAGCCAATTTATCCGCTGATTTGTTACTTTCGTACTGGTGCATGTCCTTTAACCCAGCACACAGAAATTCTGTTTTTGCGGGCGGCATCCTCCAGTGATTTATGGCATTATAGTACTGACCTGGCTGTAAGTTTATAACTTTTCAAGGCCAGTAGTGCTTGTCTACTGTCCGTGTATATTTTAATAGTCTTGTCCTCAGTATCCCTGCGAACAATATCTTTTGCAGTTATGGATATTGCAGCAGGTTCAGACTGAACTATACTTGCGTGTCCCTTCACATACCATTTAAGTTCAATTCGCAAGCTTCGGGAGTAAATTCTACAGCCTGCTCCTTCCTGGGTTTGTGAGCCATCCATCAAAACGTTAACCGCACATTCGGTTATAGGCTCAATTGGTTTTATTTGTACATCATATTATAGTTTGTCGAAGACAAACTTGGGAGGTATGCTATCTGAACTGGCCTGCAGTAGTGGCAGTCTTTCGATTGCCTCTTCCCACAGTTCGCGTCTAGTCTCTCCACATTCTATGCTCGGTTGCACACCAACGACTTGGAGCCTTAGCAATGTAGTCAGAGGCACCTCCCTTAGATAAATATCTAGGGGAGGCAGCCACAACATTACTTCCATGTCTCTGATTGGGCTTGTTCTCATAGTTCCCGTTATAGTTAGGCAGGCAGTTCTCTGTACCTGACTGAGCTTAAGCATTGCCGTTTTTTGTTGACATTTGGGCCACCAAACTACGGCTCCATAGGCAATCATAGGTGTTATGATGGCAGTATAGATCCACATTACGACCCTGGGTTTCATCCCCCAGGTTTTACCCACGGTCCTGCGGCACTGTTCATAACATAGTCTTCGTTCTAAATGAAGATTCCAGGTTAATTTAGCATCGAAGGTGACCTGAAGGTGTTTTACCTTAGATGAATTTAGTTGTGTGTTTAGGAGGGTCGGAGGCCGTAGTGGTTCCGTCCTCCTTGTTCTGGTGAAGACCACCATCTCCGTCTTCCTGGGGCTTACAGACAGGGAATGCTCCCTACACCACTCTTCGACTAAGCGAAGGGCACTCTGCATTCGATTGCATAAAACTCCTTCGAACTTTCCATTGAGCAGTATCGTAAGATCGTCTGCATATGCATTGGTGTAGAATCCATCTGAGTTGAGGCGATGCAAGAGGCTGTCGAGAACAAGGTTCCATAGCAGTGGCGACAGAACGCCTCTCTGCGGGCAGCCTCTGGCAACGATGCCTCTCACTACAGTGTCTTCCACCTTTAATTGCACGCGTCTCTTTGAGAGCATGTTGAAAATCCAGCCACTGACAGCAGGAGGGACGCCCCTTTTTGTTAAGGCAGCATTGATTTTACCAAAGGTGGTTTTATCAAACGCACCCTCAATATCAATAAAAACAGCTAAGGTGGACTCATTATTGTCCAGCGATCTCTTGATCCGGCTCACTGCTGAATGCAGGGCCGTGTCGGTCGATTTTTCCGCAGTGTATGCATGTTGGTTGGGATGCAGCGGTCGGTTGACCAGTACGCAGTCCCTCAAATATCGCTCACACAGCCACTTCAGAGTTTTTAGCACAAATGATGTTAGGCTGATTGGTCGGTATGCTTTGGGGACAGTGTAATCCATCCTTCCTGCTTTTGGCATGAACACCACTCTTACTTCTCTCCATACCTTCGGGATGTAACGCAGCGCTAGGCATGTCCAGAACACCTTTACCAAATGCGGCAGTAACTCGTCCAAGCCCAACTGTAGTAGAGCTGTTATCAACATGTATCCAGATATAGCGACAACAAATATGTTATCAACACACATCAACTTGAAGCCAATTGTTGTCAACATTTTGTTATATGTACAGTATGTACGCATGTTTATAAAAAAACTTCTACATTTCAAGTTACCATTTTCTATTGATTCCCCGCTATCATTATCCGAAGTTTCTGCAATCGCAGTCAGCAATTACAAGGCTGCAAGGACTGAAAATGACAGTCCATTGAAGATAAAATGCCCATTTTTTTTAAATTTCAAAATATTAAAGGTCAAAGTGCTTTACATTTATCATAGTGAATATTAAGTCGCTCATTAATCTGAAATCAATAGCACTGATTACAATAGTAAAAATTTCATCATTCACATATCATAATAATATTATTAATCAATGTCAAAATGAATATAAAATTAATATTTCTTAGTGCATCGTTGCAATGTAAGGTTTTAGGGCGCATTCGCTATTTTTACCAAAACGAAAATCCTTACAATTGATACATTTATTTTGATATAAGAAAAAAAATCAGAGGTGAATGCTTCCAAGCATTTTAGATAATTAATTATTATATCATGGGTTTATTATTTTTTAAGGTGATAAATTAACGACGTAAACGGTATGTTGACTTACGCGTATATAACATTCCCTATAAGTCCTTGGCTTGTTTCGAGAATGATTAAGATTTATTTTTGTAAAATGTTAATATAATATCATGATTTTGTAATCTGTTATTTAAAAAATATAATTGTTTTATTTTTACGTATTATATCGAAACAATAGTCATAAACTGTTTCACATTCAAAACACTGCAAAAGAACTTAGTTTAGGTAGCTGAAGCTGAAACCAATATAAAGTTTGGACGAGATGTTAATGCAACTAGAATCTGAGGGAAATATTTACCCTTTTCCTCAGACAAACATAATAATATAAACTTGGACAACAGCAGTAGAATCCTGTCTTTACCCAAAGAGATACGATAACATGTACTTGGACTACAGGGACCATGTAGAATAAGCGTTTTAAGGACCGGTTACTGGCGCATGATTTGGCAAAGCAGACCGATTGTTCATTGAGTAGGCACACGAAGTCAAAACTATTTTTACTGCCATGATATTGCTGATGATATAGAAGTCTTCATGATTGAGGGGTACCTATATATTCAGAAATTCTTTATAAGATCATGCATAAGGTCGAACATGATTAAGGTGCAAATTCCACCTTAAACCGTTAATAATATAAAGATGAAAATATACTTAAAACTGCAAAATCCGCCTTGTCCAAAGACATTAGTTCCATAGACCGCCAAGTCCAGCCTGACTAATTGCGAAACGGTTGAACTGTCACGTGATTTCATTTGTTCTCACCAGGCGGCAGCGTGTAATATGTTAAATTTTGTTTGGACGTTATTCGAAGTAAGTTTGCGTAAATTTACTTTTGTTTAGTTGTAATGGATAACGATAATATTGGTATCCGTCTAGAAAAAACCACTCCACAATGTTGTTTGAAAAGAATCGTGCAGGGTGCTAACCACAAAAGAGTAGTCGCTGTATTATGTTTTTAGACAATCGGCTAAACTAAAGGTTTGCCTGAGAAACCAAATGTGCTTATAAAATTAAATATGTTTATGCAAGATTTTATGAAATCCCATCAAGACTAAAACAATATATAGTATTTATTTTAAAATTACACTAGCGCACCGAAAAGAAGGAGAAGCCGAGTACAGATAGTTCGTCAAAATTAGAAGTCGATAGCACAGCTTATACCGTATAAGCTGTGTCGATAGGTTATAGAATAGCAAAAGGAGGTGGCGAATGGATTGAAATGTGTAGAAGCGAATTTTGGGAATAATAGGATTCAGGGTGTGATAAAGTGATTTTTCTTTGAGGAGGAAAAGCATAATCAGAAAATAGGTGGTGCAGCATGTTCTAGAAAAAATGTCCCAAAAAGTTAGCTACGAGTAATTTTATTGAGATTTTTAAGTGCATGGAATCTCACTACTATAGGAGTCAAGTAAAGAAAAGAACCTATCTACCAAGCGATCTTAATATAAGAAACTTTACATTAACTTTACATTAAATCAGTGGATTCTCCTCCTCTTACTGTTAAAGAACATTATTTTCGTTCGTATTTTGCATCGTACTGTAGTTTTCGGATATATTATCACAGACGCATGCTCTGTTTGTTTAAGATATAAAGATGATATCAGAAAGGAAAAGGATGAGGAGAATAGGAAAAGAACTGAATATTTTACAGGAGTTTTCATAAAAAGCGAAATCATTTTACAAAATTCTTAACACCAACAGCAGCCAGAGGGAAGCTTTTTCAAGAAAACCTAGCTCTTCCAAAGTTTCCTGATCAAATAGCTTATTTCGTTTCCCAATATAATTTCTACAATAATTGTAAAAGATACTTCAAATGCGAAACTTAACTCTAACATACTGGCAGCGTATGTATGGATCGATTTGCAATTGCGGAAAAACTCCAGTGGTATAGCTTCAGCGATATTCCAAAGACATTTTTACCCTTGGCTGTCCAGGGCAAAATAAAAATATTGCAATAATAGGCATCAGTATCAGTATCAGAAGGGGTGGCCCCTAGCGGGCCTTGCACTTAGGCCACCAATTGGGCCCGTTGTGCCCCCAGCCCGCATTAGAGAACCTCCAGGATGCCGGTCCTCCTTAAGAAAGCCTGCATCTCCTTCAGACTAACACGACGCACTGAATCTGGCTCGATCGACGTCACGCCAAAGATTCTGTATCTTGCCCAAGCGAAAGCGGGGCATTCCGTAAGTAGATGGTATGGGGTCTCGTCGTCCTCCATGCACCATCTACACTCCCCCTCCTCTGCAATTCTCAGCAGGATCAGGTGCCGTCTAAGCCTACAGTGCCCTGTGTAGAATCCTACCAGGGCCCTGCACTCGTTCCTAGGTAGGCACAACAGCCCCCTGGCGAGACTCTTTGCGGGCCCATGTATCATGAGCCTGGTCTGTCTCATCCCCGGAGCCGTCCGCCATACCTCCTCCCGTCCCTCCTTCCAGGCCTCCAAGGCTCTTTCGCGAACACACTGAGCGATCCCCACACAGGGACCAGGCCCCAAGTGTCTGCGTGCGGAGCCTTCTCTGGCTAAGGCATCAGCGGCCTCGTTTCCCGGTACACCCGAGTGTCCCGGTACCCAAACCAGCGTGACCTTTTTAACCTTTGTAAGTTCAATCAGCCAGCTTCTGCACTCCCTTACCAACAGAGAGCGCGTGCGGACCGACTTCAGCGCCATGAGTGCGGCCTTGCTGTCGGAGCAGAAGAAAATCCTCCCGCCAGCGACATTGAGCCTTAACGACTCCCAGACCCCCATCATGATCGCAAAAATTTCCGCTTGGAAAACCGTAGTGTGCTCGCCCAGTGAGGCAGATAGCTCCCGCCCCAGGGCCTCACAGTACGCACCAGCTCCGGACATTGTTCCCATTCTGGACCCGTCTGTGAACCAGACTAGCCCATCCCAGGTTCCCGTCCTTCCCTCCGTCCAATCCTCCTTTGTAGGGAAGAGGAAGTTCAGCCCCTCGGGAAAGCCTATCTCAGCCCCTCATAATAGGCATGCTTGCAAGTTTTCTCCATAGAAAGGCACCTTTAATAATCAGCATATTGAAGTAATATTTCCAATTGTAGAACATAGTTTTATGCCGCCAGATCGAGCTTTTAATATTTCTGAGAGGAAGCTTAAAAACAGAAGTTATAACAAATCCAGATCAGTACACGTGTAAAATAATAGAACAAAACTCAGCAGTTTTTTAAATTGGCCGAATATTAGGACGTGTTCGATTGGAAAACATCAGTATTACAATTTGTCAAGTAGCCAGGAGCTTGCATTTCTAATTTCAACAATGCAATCTTTCTCGTTATATTTTTTCGATGGCGATTATTGTGAAATTCTCGCGTATTATTTAAAAAACACAACATCGGCTACCTCTCCCTCAAGTTGAGAAAAAGGAATTAATCTAAAAGAAAGTTTGTATACGTAATTTTTAAGCTAAATAGGCACTTCTAACGCACGTATATATAAAACAACAGACTTCTCTCTCGTTATATTTTTTCGATGGCGATTATTGTGAAATTCGCGAGTATTATTTAAAATACACAGCATCAGCTGTCTCTCCCTCAAACTGAGAAAAATTAATGAATCTAAAAGAAAGTTTGTATACGTAATTTGCAAGCTAGATAGGTATTTCTACCGTACGTATATCTAAAACGACAGATTTCTCTCTCGATATATTTTTTCGATGGCGATTATTGTGAAATTAAAGTGTATTATTGAAAACACAACATCAGCTGTCTCTCCCTCAAATTAAGAAAAATGACTGAATCTGAAAAAAAGTTTGTATACGTAATTTACAAGTTAGATAGGTACTTCTAACGCACGTATATCTAAAACAACAGATTTCTCTCTCGCTATATTTTTTCGATGGCGATTATTGTGAAATTCTGGTCCATTATTTAAAAAACATAACATCAGCTGTCTCTCCCTCAAATTGAGAAAAATTAATGGATCTAAAAGAAAGTTTGTATACGTAATTTACAATTTAGATAGGTGGTTCTAAAGTACGTATATCTAAAACAACAGATTTCTCTCTCGTTATATTTTTTCGATGCGATTATTGTGAGTTTCGCGTGGATTATTTTAAAAACACAGCATCAGCTGT
>MU185526.1:97613-139749 GCA_016904865.1 Pissodes strobi
TAAAAGTATGGCCTCAGCTTAACTGTATGACCAGGGTTGCCAATTATTATTCAATGATATACTGTATTACACTACATTTCGACGTAAAATACTATAATATATCTTTGTAAAAACTAATATAGGACGCAAAAATACTATACTTTTAATTTATTATCGATATCAATATATTTACCGAGTAAAATTTTGAACGCTATCTATTCGATCCGAAAAGAAACGATTACGATATTGCGTACAATAAAATACGATACATTTTAACGGTTGCGATAATAATTTCCTATTCGTCATCTAGCAACACTGGTCTATGGTGAGTGTCTTTTTAGGTGTTATTTATAAAATAGAACCGGATCGGGCCGGGCCGGGTCTAATAATTTTCGGGCTATAATGACTGAGTCTCGTAACCGAGTCGGGTCGAGCCGGGCTTGAACAATTCGGCCCATGCAGAGCACCAAATTGTATTAACCCACAATAATTAAACATAACGGATATTACTTTAATCGCTCAGACGCCATTAGAATAATTAAGTACAGTAGTGCAATTAGAGAAATCAAGTCTATGTTTATGAATTCTTTTGTGCAATTGCAATTAATAATTTAGCTTCCCCGTCCTCAGCAACTCGAGACCTTTATTTTTATATAAAAATGTATCATATACATATAAAGGTGGCTTTGAGGTCTACAATTGGTTGTTTTGGAGGTTGAATGAATGTGAAGAAACTCTTGCAACAAAATGCCTTAAATACTTTCTTAACCTGAAAGAATTGTGAATGCAGGAGTAACAAAAATCTGAAGGAAAAAAAATATATGAATATATGGATAACTCCTCAATAACAAGAAATAATGTGTAATTGAGGCCGTAGCATGAATACCTCGTTTTTGAGAAATACTTGTAAAACAAAATTTATAACACTAACGGTAAAAGATAGGAAAGTGTATTAAACAAAATCTTTTGATAGAAAGAAGTAATTTTAGTATTTATTTAGACCTAAGAAGCGTGAAAATATTATATCGTATTATAACATTCTTGGCACGGCTCTGTTTTATTTTAATTCGAATGTTGAACACCCATGGCAAAGTGGCAAAGTGTTTATATTATTTTAAGTAATAGGAATGATCTTAAATAAAAAGTAATTATTTGACTTAATTTTTCGACTAATGTGATCAAATACTAATTTTTGACTGAAAAATTGCAGATCAAATTTTGAAAATGACGGCTAGATGATATTTTACATTTATCTTTTAAGTGCAAAAGACGACGGTTTAGTGATAAAAGGTTTTCAATCCCCTATTTACCTCTAGGCTTTTAAGCATTCAAATTATCCACCTCAAAAGGATAAGTCTTTTAATGTGGCAATTTTTTGACTGATTCAAATGTCTCCAATAAATGAACTTTAACCCAAGAAATGAGGTATAAATGACGGATTAAAGATTTAGTTTTATCTAATTCAACTTAATTACTTTTTCTGGTAGTATTTGCCTTTTTCAGGTATATTATCTCATATACTTTTAGAGCTGTACGAAAGATTTTTATGTAAAAATTAACAGTGTGTTGAATTAAGTTTGCACCATATGGAAAACTATTTTATTATTGATTTTTCACAAATTTTCACTCTTGATAAAAATTGGTGCATAAAGAGAATCTAATATAAGCATTGTAAAATCTGAGATATTGTGTACATGGTGCGCAAAATTTATGAAAAGTGCCTATTTAAAATAAAAAAAAATGTGAATCAGGAAACTTCAGAAGGCCAAATTAAAAACATAATAATATGTTTTTAATTTGGCCTATAAACCTTCTTCATACGAGCTGTAGTTTCTGAGAAATGTATCGTCAAAAGATTGAAAAACCGGATACTTTCCATTTTTAAACTAGATTTTCTCAGAAACTACAACTCGTATGGGAAAAGTGTACCTATTTAAGCTTTCTGCTTAAATACGATTTGTAGGTATTTAGAGAAAACTTCAGCTTTTTGTTTATTGTTCCTGGTTATGGAAATGTTTCTTTTTCTTCTTCTTCCTCTTCTGAGATCTTAAATATTGTGGATATTAATAATGTAAAATTGTACTATCACATTGATTTACCTCTTATCGGAAAATGGGATTCCGTTAAAAATCAATATGAATTACTTCAAGATGGTAGAGCTAAGTATGTTTTCCCATTCAAAGAGGGGTATATAGAGAAAGTTGAATATCCAAAAGAAGATGTTGCTCTTCCTATAAATAAAAAATAAAAGCAATAAGATATGGAACGAAAGCTAAAATTATATCAGATGATGCAATCAGTTTTTACAACACTAAAAATTCTGTACAATATTTGCCTATGTTCTATGGAGAACTTGTAATAAAATGTCCAATTGTAATAGAATATAAAACATTCTTAACTTACGACTATGACAGATAACTTTAAAGAAGAAGTTGTTAATGAACTTCATAAGCCAAGCAGGAAATATTACAAACGTCGGAGGGTTATAGTAAAAGGTTTAAATGATTTATGGCAAGCTGATTTAGTCGAAATGATTATTGGACATTGAATAGAGGATAGCGTTACATGTTGGTTGTTGAGGTCCTTTGAGCTTCCTTCCTTTTACGTAGCCTTAGTTGGGGATGGGCTTTTTGTTCTTCCAGGATTTTGTATTTCGGCCCTTTTGTTGCTTTATTAGGTTTTCCTTTCGTTCGTATTTGTTGCCATTTCTTTCGCAGCTGTTTTTATTCTGCGATTTTTTGCTTAATTGTAGGTTAGTTTGGGTGAGTAAAATTTTACCTCGATATCTGTCATCTGCCTCTAATCACCAAAAAATATCTTACATTCTCCGTTCATGATCCATTTTTCCTGCGTCAAACCGTTTTCAATGAGATATCAGGCAATTAAATGTATAAATTTATATATTTCAACCTAAACGTCAAGACAAAATATCGTAAAAGGTATGACGGGGGGACCGCATCTTAGCAAGGTCACTCAGAAAGCAAGAATTGCACTGGGCAGATGCAGGCGACTTTGCGAGAGAAACTAGGCGCTGAGTTCCGAATTGAATCTCTGGTTGTACAAAATTGTAACCTATGGCGCTATAACCTGGGGCATAAAGGCCACGCAAACAGGTTCAATTGGGCAACTAAAAGGCGTACAAAGGCTGTCATGCCTGTGCGTCTCGGGGGCGATGAGAACAACCCCAACTGCAGCACTGGAAGTCCTGCTAAATCTACCTCCATTACATATCCTCATACAGGGGAACGTAAGGATGGTACAATACCGGCTCAAGCAAGGCAACAAGCCCATCATTGAACGGGAAAGACCCACAAGCTGGAAACTAGAGGACAGCGAGGAGATCAAGTATCTCCTATGGGTTTGATGTACCCTTTTCAGTAGCAATTGTAGGCAGAGAAGAATGGGAGGGGGGGCTATAAAAACAGACTAAGCATGGTATATCGACGACTCCAAGACCAATAAAGGGGTGGGAGTCGGGGTCCACGGATCAAGGTCAAATATCTCCATAAAGATGGGCACTCAAGCCACAGTGTTCGAAGCAGAGGTCGCGGCAGTTCAACACTGCGCCATGGAGATAGAGAAATTGAATTGTTTATAAAACACTGCTCCCCAAAATTCACGGCAGATCTACTTAAGAGGAGTCGCAAGACGATAAGAATATTAGTGGGTCAGCTGACGGGACACTGTAGAATGAACAGACACATGAAAAATATCGGCATGGCAGATAATAGCCGTTGCAGGTTCTGTCAGGAGGAGGAGGAGGAAACTCCAAAACACGTGTGGTGCGAGTGTAAGGCTCTCTACTCAGGTATGCATGGCTAGGAGAGGCCAAACCAGGACCTGCAAGATACATGTAGGAGCCGCGACTCCATTTGTGGAGTCTGATTAGGAAGATCAGATTGGATGAGGTCCTCTAAGCATGATTCGGAGTGCTATAATAAACCTGCATAGGTTGCAGTGGCAGAGGCGGATACCAGTGCCAACTTCCTTCAATTCTATTGTATCGTAAAAGGTATTTCTTCAAATTCAAATTTCGACTAAAATTGTCGAAATCTTTTTGCCACTTTCTCCATGTTTCAATTTATCCTTGGTTTCCTCGTATTTGCCGATCTCGTGTGGAAAATTGTTAAAAAACTTTTATATAACAGGGATTACGAGGCTTATGAATCAGAGATTAATTTCTTGAAAATGGCTATGTGTTGGTTGGAACGCACGCTTAAAGTAGATTTTTCAAACTGAAATTAAATAAAAAAGAATCACCAGTTCGATATTTTCAATCGTATCGATGCGCTTTTTTGGTATGTTCTGCTCATATCCCCCCTGTTTAATATTCAAGGTTTGATTGGTCCAGGTTTTTCGGTTTTCCAGTAATAAAATATTAAGCGGTGACGTATCGTGTCAAAACTCAAAATGGCGAGAAGTTTTATTTCAGCTAGCTCACCCTGTAAAAAAGGCATCATCATTTACAAAATGTTTTCTTATACAGTTTTTGGCGTAGATTCTCGTTAAGTAATTAGCTTTTCTAAAAAATAAAATAAAAACATTCTTTTTTTAACTTAGAAACCGATCCCGACTTTTTCAAAGCAGAGAAGTATTTAGAGTTTTTCTCCTAGAAATTCCCGTCGTATCCTTATCGCATTTGGTAATGTATAAAAATGCAACTAGGTTAGCCGATTACTGAAACCAGACACGAGTTGTCGCTGGTCACCGAGGAGTGGACCTTATTTGAGGAAAAATTAGCTGTTAGTAGACTGAATCAGTGTTTCCATTAAAAATAATACTTAAGGCATTCATAAATGGCAAAAACTACATAATAATAAAAGCAAACCGCATAATTTGTTATGAGTAAGATTACTGAATGTTCGCAAATTAAATTTATAGATTTTAGGTGTGGTTATATTACTTTATTAAATAATTATATTTAGAATTAAGTTGGTCAAAATTATAACAAATACATTATTAGGTTACTTAAATAATTTTTTCCTTGTGATATATGGCACTTTCCAAATAATAGTTTTTATGAATATTTTCGACGTGATATACTTTACATCCCCGTTCAGAGCAAAAAAATTCCTTCACCGACTCAAGACGATCGGTATATAAGGACACCACGATTTCTTTATGTGTAGTTGTGTTGTATTGAAACCGATCACGAAATAAAATATTTTGTTTTAGCCTTGTATTCTTGTGGCATTGATTCGGACAATGAACCAGATCTGCTCGAGACATTTTAGTAGCATCGATACCAGTTTGTGTCATTCCTTTATACTAGTCTATACGGAACTAATTTATTCTTATGCCTCAGTACATACTACATGGTGATTACTTTTAGACCTTATTAACTGCTAAATAGCTTAACTTCAGATTATAGGGCTCACTTATTGTTATAACTTAACCAGCTACCCATGTGTGCAGTTCACTGTAATTTCACGAATCGCTGGCAGCAAATTCCTAGTTTAGTTATTCTGATATTTTATGAATTTAAACAATATGTGTAAGAGTTTAGTTTCTGGATTACGCAAAATAACATTTGTGCTGCTGTTCCTCTAAAGTCTAATGCCTATAATAGAAAATCTCTTCTTAATATTATTTTATTAGCTGAGCTACAGGACATTTTAATCGTGTGAGCTACACGATTAAAATGTTCGCTAATTAAACGTACCTAGTTTGGTAGAATATACCAGAGAGTGCGCCGTCATATTACCTGGTATTGTTTAATATTTTAACATTTATTTCCTTTACATTTTTTTCACCACTCAGTAATTAGAGTTTGCTTCAGGGTGTAACCAGCTTTATTCGCTGACCGCTCATTCAGCTGTACATATGCCTGACTCACTCAGCCGTTTGTACTTTTGTTCTTTTTAAAGGCGTGAGTTAAAGTTTATGGCAGTTAGAGCGGGGGCTACTAAATTTTTACTGCAAGAAATTTATTAGAATTTCCATCTGTCTGAAAATCTTGCGATAGCGCAAGAACTTATAGATGCAGGTAGAGCTATCACTTAATAATTTAAATAGATCCTACCAGGACTCGCCGACACCTTCTGCCTTCCGTATGTAAAAAGCTACTGGACTGGACTCCAGCGTAGATGGACGAGTTAGGTGAACCTCTCAGCTGGGAAAAACAGTTTCTCCACAAAATTCTCTCGACGATTTTTTATAGCAGCATAGCCGCTACTCTAACAAAAGATACGCGTTTCTATGCGTTGTAATTTTAACAAAAAATGCCAGATACAATCATCAACCAGGAGTTCAAAACTTAATTGCCACAAGGCACCTCCTCGGAGGGAAGTCCAAACGAGAAGAGAGCGTCAATTTTAGCTTCCTTCGATAAATCCTATTTTCATGCGCAGCTTCGGAAGGCGCTTGCTGTCAAACGGGTCGGAGTACTGAAATCCACTCGTAGTAATAAGGTTACGCAATCGATACCATAATTTAACGGATACAGAGAGAAAATCGCGATATAATATTCTGGTACAATTACAACGTTACAAGGGATAAAACAAGAGGCGTATTTACCATTTTTATTTATATTACTTACACTACTGAGCCGTCCCTCTTATGGAAGCCAGTCGGAGCTCTACAAATCCAGATTACTTAATTAAACTCCAAAATATTATAATTTGGCTATTTTTTAAAAACACCGAGGTAGCCGACTTTGCAAGAGAACAGCTTAATTCTGATTGTTGGCTGAGCGATAAAAATATCTGTTACGTTATCTTCGATTGACTCCTATGTTTCAATTTGATTCAGTAGGTTGTATTTTCACTAATAATTCCTCTAAAGTTCGTTTCAAAATTAGAGAAAATAATGAAACCTGCTTTTCGTTTCAAAGAAACATTGCTCACGCACCTCCCTATACCAACCTTTATATGAGAGGGTAAATGGCTTAAGAACAACATATCAGTGTTTAGATACCTTTTGGTAAGAAGTGAAACAGTTTGTTCGTGGAAATGGCGTTTCTGATTTTGTTGCTGTGAAAAGAGTTAGTAAAGGTGCTTTGTCTATATGTGAAAAAGTTATTAGTCTTAACGTCTATAATGCCCTTAAACACCAAAACTCAACAACTGGTGTTGCAAAAGTAGTTGAAAGATTTTCAGAAATGGTAGGGATCGGATAGTCAACACAACACAGGCTACCGCGTGATGAAGAAAGTAGGCCAATCAAAGCACCAAGAAAAAAAAAAACAGGAAGGAAAGGAATGGGCATTGCTAATGATGCAAAAAGACGGGTTATAATATATTATTTTTATTTTGAGAAAGATATATCCACATTCTGTAAAATAATGGCTGAGGTGCAAAAAATGGAAAACACTCTACCTATGAGCAAGATGACCTTTTTTATGGCAGTGGCACACACACTAAAGAAAGATCCTATGGCGCACGACGAGCGGTGTGTGTGCGAAGATGTTGATTGACACGGTTCTTGAATAGTTGTAGGTTGTAATTAGGGGGAAACAGATGTCCAGGAAGTGAGTTCCACAGTCATGCAGTGCGCCAGACAAAGGAGTTCTTGTAAAGCGATGTTCTAGGTGTTTCCAGTTGTACGATGAACTGGTGCGCTCTTGCCGTCTGTCGTGATTGTCTGACAGGCGTTGCCAGGAGCGGGATGAGGCGGGTCAAATCCTGGGAACATCTGCCGTCAAAGTATCTGTAAAACAGGGACATCTCGGCCACATGTCTGCGGTGATCCAGATTATCCAGATTTCGGGTCACCGACAAGACGCATAGTTCTCTTCTGAATGGAATCCACCAGCTTTAGGGTGAGCTTTGGTGCGGCACCCCAGATGTGTGAGCAATATTCTAAGCACGGTCTTATTTACTTGCGCTTTGTAGAGCAAGAGCATCTGCTGAGGTGTATACAGTTTTTGTTGCGATATAGCGCACCACGCTTCTGGGAGGCTGGTTTTGCGATGTTGGCAATGTGATCATGCCAGGACATATTGCTGTTGACCGAGACACCCAGTCCAATTGGCGAGGATGAAGGAATGGTAGATCCTGCCATAATGATGTCAGGGCCCGCCGTATTGGCCCTCTTGGTAAACGTGGCTGCTTGGGTGTTTGCTGCATTGAACTGTATCAAATTTCTGTCGCCCCAAGTTTGAACTTTTTCCAGGTCTTGACCAATTGCTGCAATTTGCTCCTGTCTGCTTTGATAAGTCTCAGTCGCTGTTAAAGGTTTTTCTGATCTAAATTGGGAGACAAGCGTACTGTCATCTGCAAAACTGTATACAGGATTATTTGTTTTGGTCAGCAGGTCATTAATATAGATAAGGAACAGAGTTGATGAAAGTATTGCGCCTTGAGGCACGCCCGCGTTAATGGTGAATGTGTCTGAGATGTATCCATCAACTGCAACTTGCAGAGATCGGTTTTTAAGGAAACTAGCAAGCCAGCTTCAGAGAGATGCTGACAGTCCGAAGGACGGCAGTTTGTTGAGCAATTCGTCATGCCAAGCTCTGTCGAATGCCTTCGAAATATCCAACGCAGTCGCTCGAGATTCTCCGTAGTTCTCAATTGCCCTACTCCTACACCTTTCATGACTTTGGAGATTATTGTGGAGGTTTCCAAAATAAATGAAAGCCCGTTACGAAAAACTGAAAAATTGAAAATCAATTCTGATCAAAATAGACGAAATTATTTGTTGACGAAGACGATCTTTAAAAGTAGTAAGATAATATCGCAGTTCACATCTATTATTTCGACGAAACTGTTGGCGAAATAGGGATGGATGAAAATATAACAACTTTGCGCCAATCTTTCATAGAAGAATGGTCTGCAGGAATAATCACATATTGGTAGTAAAAATGACTTTGTGGAAGGCGGTTTAGTAGTATTTTGATCAACTAAAACTGGTGAACGCAGACGTTTTCGGGGAATATTTTGAGCAGATGCTGGATCTCATTCTTCTTCAGTCAGTTATCGATATGAACAACGACAACTACCACTTCAGGAAACTTGAAAAACTACCGACTTCTTGGAGAAAAAAGAATTTTATCCGATAGCTTTTTTCAAAAGGAATACCATATGAAAGAGATATGACTAAAAAGAAGTTAATTCAAACTATGTGGTTTAAGAAATGGCTTTAAAACAAAATATTAGTATAACTTACCTTCCCCCTACCACTGTGAACTAAATCCAAAGGAATTAATTTGAATTGAAGTTAAAGGTATAACACTATTTTTAAGATGAAGAAGACTTTGAAAGAGATTTCAAGGGGAGTTAAAGCAAGTCGATGCCGAAAAGTGGAGTAAATGTATAGAACATATATAATTAAGGAAGAGGTAAACATGTGGGAACTATCGTATGCTAGATGAGACTAAAGAACCACTAATTATTTCTCCGAATACCAATGATGGCAGTGCTACCAACTACTCCTATGGCGAAATTGTGTGGTAAAGAATTACTGCAAAAAGGCATTAAATACATTAAAGAAATTGCATTATTCATCCATAATAAACACTTGTTAAAATAGTGTTTAGTATTTGGTCGGAATAAACAGTTAATTCTTAAATCGTTTATGACCACAAAGGAGGGGATGGTAATTAAATTTTATAATTAACCACTTTAGTTAGCGAACTGTATTAATATAGGAAGGTGGGATTTCATTCATAAGGTGTGAATTGAAACATGTATTAGGTATTTTTATAATGCAGGATTTAATTTGCATTAAATATGATCAATAAACATTCTAACTGCTTTCAAACTTCATGCTTTCACACATAAAACTAAATACTTAGGATTAGATTAACTATTAGTAAACATCTAACATTGATTATTTAAATATTATTTAAATAAAACGAACTCCTTTTTTTACTGAATTTAATAAAACTTCCTTTATTTCAACTAACTGCTTCTCCTTGCACACTCACTATCTTGTTACTTTGCTTCTTTTGCAATTCTCTCAAATTCACTTCACCAGGGATATAAGACTTCGAAACTTGATTCGAATCTAGAGTACATGAATAGATTTGTCTAACTACAATTTTCCAACCGCCATTTTGCCTTCTTCAATCGGCACTAAAAGAACTAACAGGAGATGCGTTACAGCCTTTATGCCTTGAGAAAGTGCCTAATGCCCAAAAGAGTCCCTAATCCAATGTTGGAAAAGGCGAACATAGAGTACACGAGATATTTTCTAAATATCTGTGCAAACAAATGAAAAAATGACCTAATATCTTGGCGTTAACAAAGCTACGACGAGGTAGATGTTATACGGCTGAATGCTTGTACTGCACTTGATGAGCTAAATCTAATTTCTGTACAAGTGGAGACAAAAGAGGGAACTGCATAGTCTTAGTCTAAGTTCTCATTAGTTGTATAACTGTCCTAAAATCATTAATACCAACTTCTCCGCTGACATTTTTAAATGCATTGCTGCTCAACATATTTTAACCATTTCCTGAAGGCCAAGAAGCTTTTAATATCAAAAATATTAAGGATTTGATAAAAAATTATATATCCTCAAAAATGGCAGGGACATTAAAAAACACAGACTAACCCAAGCTTGTTTTCCTAAATTTGTCTGACTACCGGTTGACAACGAAATTGACTTTATTTTTCATAAAAGATGTTTGAAGTTTGAGTCCAGAAATGAGGCTAAAACCACGTTTCCATTAATGGAACATTGAGCATCTTTTCTAGTTATGTTGCTTATTTTCATAAATCTTCCACAAAATTACTTAATGTCGCTCTATGTTTCGAAAACAAATGCCAGTTTTTGCTTCTCGTCGCCGGTTTCCAATTCGAGAAAAATCGGCAACACAAGGGAAGTTGCTACATGTTGTTGTGGCAATGGAAACGAATGAGTAACTTGGAAACAGTTGGCACCAAGTACACAAAATTTGGAAAATTTAAAAATATTTTGGCACAGTGCTATAGAGAATGGAAGAAAAAACGAGGAATGAAAATTTGGCGCTGGTGCATATCTTACATCGAAATGGTTTGCTTATAACAAATAATATCGAAGTACGCAAAGGTGAAGTGCAAACTATGAGAATGCTCTAAACCAAATATAATTTACACAATAACACCTAATTCTTCTTATTTGAATAGATGCTGTACATCTTTCTCTATTCCTTGCCCTTTCAGCTTCTGCAACGACTTCCTGAATTTACTGTTTAATACATATACGTATATCTTTTGAAATATTATCATTTGCAGCACGAATCCTATGATGCTCATCTATAAGCCGGAAAACCAACCTCTCTAAAATTATTGCTGGGTTTAGAGTTAATGTATTGTTTAATGCTACAATGCCCTCGAAACGGCTCAGCTTTTCATCGATTGTCGCATATTCAGAAATGCAGTAAGATGAGTCCCAATTTATGTTGAATATTTCATACATTTTCCGAATCGGTACTAGTTTGTCGATTGAAACTCTAAACATAATAAGCCGATAAGTGCTTGGATTTCATTTTTATTTGTCTATTTTTTACCATCTCTTAAAGGTGAAAATTAATTGACTTGAGTAAGAAAAATGTTGTTGGTATTTTCCACTTTTACATCAAGAATTCCATCAGTGACTATACACTTCCAGTAACCTAAAGGGCTTGAGATATTTCTTCTATTTAATATTTCAATTATTTCCGAGATAATAAGATAATTAATGCGCCTGCAATTTGCTCCTAATCAAATATTTCCTCTTCGGATGTAATTGCCTTTAGATTTTTGTCTTGAGCTTCATTCTCGTGCAAAAATTCTTCATCCATAAAGCATTACGAACGATTTTGGTTTTGTTCAAAAGCGTTTCTAAGAAAACTTGACGGATAGTAATGGGCAACATTAACCTATCCAATATTTTAGTTATTGCACTTTTTCAGAAAAACTCTGCTTACATGAGAGTTGATGATTCGATTTACTTTACCAAGCCACATGGTAAATGGTATTAGGAAAAAAAAACTGCTCCGACATAAAAACAATAAAACACTGGCGTTTATTATCATGTCGTTTATGGTCAAGCTTCTTCCGCTGGTTATTAAATTTGCTTTAAGTAGGTATCTTGGCACACAAAATAAATTTAAGTTAATAAATAACTGTAACCGCACGACCAACTAGTTGAAACCACGCCCATACATGAAACATAGATAGGCAGTTTTTACACATATATTAATCACCAATGTCACACATTAGCTAGTCTGACAATAAGAACGTTCTTGTTTTTACATGGTACACACAATTTAGTCGGAGTATACTTTAAGGAAATTAGTACTTCAAAGAATAGAATATCGCGGGAATTAGGAAAAAAAAATTCATAAATATCGAAAAAAGTGAAAGTGTCCCAAATGAACCCAAAATCAATATATCTGCTATTAAATCGTTCTATAATAATTTTCCGGACAAGATTAGGAAATACGAAAAAATCGATGTTCAAGGGAAACATGCAGAAAATCGTAAAAAATACCTCAAGTACTTCGGTATATATACGAGTTTGAATAGATAGCTTTGCTTTTGACACATTATGGGAAATGTGAAGGAATACGTCTTTCAATATTTTGATATGATTTTTATGTTAAAATATATAGATTTATGCGTTTAATTGCGTGAAATATCTCGTCATTATTGATATAGATAATTTTATCAAGGTACTGTTATTTTAGATTTCTTCTTGCACCATAACGCTTAAAATTAGCATTTTAGTCACAAAGATGAGAATAAGACCATTTTTACATTTAGTTTTCAACTTAAATACCGGTCCGTCGAATTTTATATTATTTCCAAAGTGATTTTTTTAAATTAGAAATTTATAAGATGTTACAAATCCAAGTAGCCATTTATTTTTAGTCTATCAAATACGGACCTGGACACGAAAAGTTTCCCTCGTGGCCCGTACCGGCTGCTGCTGAGGCCCCCCCGCGCTCCTCCACCGGATTAGGCTCTATCAGGTCCAAGTCTTGGACAGATCATACCAACTACCCTAAAGAGAAAGTGATAACATATACTAGGCCATACATGAAGAGACAACATTCTCAGTATACTCAACAGGTAAGGGTATTTTAATAAGAATACATCAACAAATAATAGAATCAAAATAAATCAAACGTGTCTGAAGTTTTCAACAAATAAGTACTAGGGTAAGCTGCCCCGATGAGCACCTAAGTCTTTGTTATTACTATTTCTTTTTTATTAAAAAACATAGAATTGCAGGTCATTGGGAATAGAATAGGTAAAACTACTAGGAGAGTTTGAGGTCAGTATCATGGTGTTATTTAATATTTTCAAAGTTATTGCAATTCACATAGTTTAAAAACTCGACGTTATATATTTTGGGTAATAAAACCGACGAGATGTATGATGAATACATTTTATTTAAATTAAACAAGTTGTTGCCATTTTTCTTATCTTCTAATTTTTATTTAGCTACCTTCACCACAGCTTAGAACGAACTGAGAATGAGTAAAATTAAATTAAACATTTAAAATTGAAATTAAGGAATTTTACAATTACCGATGCGTAGGCCAGAAACAGTTGTCGTTGAATCATAAAAATTAAGCCAGAGAGTAGGGGTGGGTTTATTTATTTAAGGCGCCACCGACTTGTTAGACGGCACAAGTCGGAAAATCCTCAAGTTGAAATATAGAACTAACCCTAACTTAGACTTCGCAACAAAATAAATTATGAATTATTAATCAGCTGCAAATGCCAGAAATTTATCAATATTTTTTTTAAGTGCTTTTTAATGTCAAATAAAATTTATATTTTGTATACAAAGCAGACTATATCTAACTAAAACACAATATTGCCATAAAAGTAAGGTAGTAGGTATTAATAAACATAAAAAATATTAAAAAAACACAATATAGTTATAAGTAAATTAAAACAAAGGTCAAGCAAAGACGGGAAACACATCAAACACAAGAGTTATACAAACAACAGCAGAAGAAACACAAGTTTTAGACACTAGACCGTTATTTGGTCATTTAAAAAATCTGCCACTCTATAATATGCTTTTTCTACTAGAAGGGACTTTAGCATACCTCTAAACAGCTTTATGTTTTTTGCATTTCTGATCACGAGTGGGAAATATTTTTCTTCCCTCGTAGATAATTGAACCCCTCACAAGAGAACTAGTAGGAATCGGCAAATGAAGGTTATGGCACTGCCTAGTATTGCGCTGACGGACAGGATCCTGGGAATTTCTAGGGTGTTTATAGACAAGAGATGCAGTCTCCAGGATGAAGAGAGAGGAAAGCGTTAGAATTCCCTCCGAAACAAAAGCGGTCTGCATGAATCCCCACGACCCGCCCCGACAATAGCGCGAACCGCCTTCTTCTGAAGAAGGAAAATTACATTAAGCAAATTCTGGCAGGCAACACCCCAAAAGGGAATGCCATACCGAAGCTGGCTTTCAAAAAGCGCAAAATAGACCGATCGTGCCACCAAAAGACCAAGTTCCATGCCAGTTGTTCTTATGGCAAAGCATGCCGATGACAGTTTACGGCCTAAAGCCATGATATGAGGCTCAAAATGTAAACTGGAGTCTATCCGAACTCCCAAAAACTTATTTACGTCTGTTGCTTGCAGCTCCTCAACCCCCAGCCGAACCCCGCGCACATCACCCCTAAAGCAAACAATATTCGTCTTAGCTACATTAAACGCAAGCAGGTTTGCATCACACCAGGTCTTAACCAACAACAGGTCTTCAGACATTAGATCCCTCAGATGATCAGGGTCCATGTCATGCCAGACGATTGAGATGTGATCTGCAAAAAAAGTAAATTTCCCTGAAATGTTGACTAAAGAGAGGTCATTTATATATATAAGAAATAACAGTGGACCTAGCACAGATCCCTGCGGAACCCCACTTGACACATCCAATGACGGCGACCTGGCCCCAGAAAGCACCACCGACTGCCTGCGACCCACAAGGTAAGAAGGTAGCCACTTTAGAGCCACACCCCTAAATCCATAGCGTTCGAGTTTAGCCAGCAGTATTCCATGATCAACACAATCAAAGGCTTTTGAAAGATCACAGAACACCGCTGACGTCGCCCCATCCGCATTAAGAAACTGATAAACGCATTCCAGAAAGAAAAATAAGGCATCATGGGTCCCCTTAGAATTTAGGAAACCAAATTGGTTTGGGGTAATTACATTGTGAAGTTGGAGAAAGGCCAGCATTTTCTTCTTAATAATTTTCTCAAATATTTTGGAAAGCGTAGGCAGAAGAGATATCAGGCGAAAGTTTGAGGGTAGGTCAAGGTTATCCCCCTTTTGCAAGGGAATCACAAGAGCCTCCTTTAGTGTTACCGGAAACTCATCCTTGTTCCAAGAGTCGTTAATGGCAAAAGTGAGGGCATTTAGTGCAACATCAGGAAGGCGCAGGAGTACCTCTGCAGATATTTCATCGTTCCCTATAGCCCTTTTGTTCTTAATAGCTCTTAATGCCTCCTTGACTTCATTTAAATCAGTGGGAAAGAAAGAGAATGAATCCCGAAGAGAAAAATCACGGAAAAAGAGGAGAGGGTCACAAGCAGGCGGCAAGTATCCATGAAGGTTGGACGCGACGTTGCAGAAGAAATAGTTGAGATGGTACGGCGTAACCTCAGTGTCACAACCGCGGCGACCGGCTCTGCCACGCAGTTCATTTACAATCGACCAGCACTCTCCCTGTCGGTTCTTAGCCCCTGCAAGCCGATCACGATAGTATCCGGTTTTTTGCGGCTTTAACTATCCTTCTATATGTTTGTCTGTAGGTCTTGCAGTAGATCAAGAAATTAAAGTTTTAAAAAAACTTTTTCAGGTTGTTTAGAGAGCGTAACTTTGCAGCAGATATTCTAATGCCTTTTGTAAGCCGGGACCTGTGTTTTTTGTTACACTTAGATTTAACCCATCTTAGCGGAAAATATCTCTCAAAGGCATCACGTATGACAATGAAGAAAGTAGAAAAAGGGTCAGAGGAGTGTTCAATTGCAAGACAATTCACATCCAAGCATCCCTGATGAAATCTCTCAAAGCTAGCTGAATCAAAAATCCTGCCACGACGACGCTCTGGTCGCAGTCTACACGACGCAGCTGTGAATTCACAAATAACCGCCTCATGATCAGAAAGCCCTGCAGTCATTACCTTGCACAGAACATCATTACTGTTTGAACACATATAATCAATTGTAGTAGCTGAGTTCTCCGTGATGCGAGTAGGTGCACTGACATGCATAGCTAAGCCATAAGATGAAAGTAGGTTGGAGAGCAGAATGGTATTTAATGCACGTTTATCGCCATGGTCAATGTTAAAGTCACCTGCGAGAATTATGGTAGAGGAGGCCGGAAGATGAGACAAGAGAACATCCAGGCGCTCAAGGAATTCATTTACAAGGGCCAAGGGCGATCTGTAAATACATATTATATAAATATTAGGTTGCTTGCTATAGCAAATTTAAAATTCAAAAACGCTCTTAGATATCAGGAGATTAAACCTATCGAACTCCACAAAGCAATAAAAAAAGCATGATGAAGACCTAACCAGAACAAGAGTGCCTCCGTGAAGTGAATTTTCTCTACAGAACAATGAAAGAGGGGTGTAATCATGAACACAGAAGCACTCATCTGGTTTAAGCCAGTGTTCTGTGAGTAAAATAAAATCCGGAAAATCTACACTTTCTAGGAACAAATAAAGAATATCACATTTATTTCTTAAAGACTGCAGATTTAACAATAACACAGATAATTGTCGACTTTCAGCATGCGAGCCATACTTATGGGTTTTCATAGACTTAGCACAGGAGTCCTCCTCGCAGGGGGGGTAGTGCTATAAAAATGATTCCTGTCAGAATTCATGTGGTGCAATATTTTAGTTTGCTTTTCTGAAGTAGAGTTATTTAAATCAGGAACATCATTACATGAGTTATTTTCCTGAATTCTAACAAAAATCAGATTTCCATTATACTTAACTAATCCTACATCTAAAATTGAATTCACAAGAGCCCTACCTATGGAGTCCTGTCCTAACTTAAATGTGTATTGTCTCCCACACTATTCCCGCTTTATATCAACGATCTCTTAGACAGGACAAACAATTTTAGGAGGAGTTGGAGTCAACATACAAAGCTCTATTCCCAGAAACATAGTTAAATTTTTCAGTTATGTTTGCCAATTTCCTATTAAAATAATAGGCCTTCCCATTAAGGTTGTGCGAAAAAATATAAGGAATGGACAAGAAAATAACATTTGTATGACTGCAACTCCTAAGCATTTGAACAATAGTTTTAATCGAAGGGAGATTGTTATTGTGTAGATCATTTTATTATAATAAAAAAATAAACAAGGATAAAACCAGAAGTTCATGATAAATAATAACAATTAAGATACATCATTAAATCAAAACACTTCCATTATTGAGCCCAAATAATACTTCCCTTTTGGAACACCATTATTATATAATATAATTAAATAGTACAGGTGGGTAGACAAACAAAAAAATCAGTTTTTTACCATAAAAGGTAGTGGTAGTTGATTATAATGCGGACAAAATTACAGACACTTGTGGTGCCTTTGGTACCCTATACCGCTTATGCCTATGGTAATTAACTTAACTTGGTTACTTATGAAAATAATCAAATAATTTGCCACAGCAAATGCTCAAAATATTTACCATACAGAAAATTTTAACGTCTCTTAAAGAAAACGTATTACTCCCTATCATACCTAGAGAACTGCATGCTTTCGTCTAGCCGGAAATGCGCCCAAGTGCAACCAATCCCCAAGAAAGGTAAAAAAAGATTCCAAATAACTGCCGTCCAATTGCCCTAGTTCCCGTCATGTCCAAAGTCATGGAGAAACTGATCAACGAACAGCTCTTAAAATATCTCGAATTGGCAGGCATCATAAGTGATCGCCAGTATGGCTTCCGCAAGCACAGATCTCCTAAATTACATGACCTACCTGTGGACCAAAGCCATCGATAGCTACGTCGAATCTCATGCAGTGGCTCTCGACATATCCAAAGCATTTGATAGGGTGCGGCATGACAGATTATTAGACAAATTGATAGCATACGGACTACCACCAGCACTTCTTCTATGGCTATCCAATTTCTTAAGGGATCGAAGCATCCGAGTTAGTATTGATGGACATCTCTCTGAGGAATTTAAACTCAATGGCGGAGTTCCTCAAGGGTGTATATTGTCTCCCACACTATTCCCGCTTTATATCAACGATCTCTTAGACAGGACAAACAATTTTATTTACGGCTTTGCAGACGATAGCACTCTTATATTCATTCATGTCGTGGGCTCCAATGACTGCTGCTCGTTTCCAATGCGAGAGAGAAAATCAGATTGCTGCCATCAATGAGGATCTGAACGCCATGGTGGAACGGGGTGAGGAAAATAATGTCCAGTTCAACGCAGTAAAGACTCAAGCAGCTGTCTTCTCAAAAAAAAACAAACACCGCAGGACCTGACTTATCAATGACAGGACGAACACTGGCTTCATCCATAAGCTTGCTGGGCATCAACGTAGAAATCAACATGTCTTGGCGCAATCACGTCACGAAAATCGCCAAGGCAGCAGCACAAAAGCTAGGAGCATTTTATAGAGCAAAAAAGTTATATACACCTCATCAGCTCTTACTGCTCTATAAGGCCCAGATAATACCATCTCTGGAATACTGTTCCCATATGTGGCGCTCGGCACCCAAACACTTGCTCAAGATATTGGACTCCATACAGAGGAGAGCAGTCCGTCTTGTGGATGACCCAGAGTTGATTAAAGACCTTGATAGCCATGAACATCGAAGAAAAGTGGCAGACTTATCTCTTTACTATCTAATCTACTAGTAAATTAAAAAACAGTTAAATTTAGTATATATAAAAAAATAGTTATCTCACAGTTTGACGAGTAGCTCCTCAGGCAGCTTCCAGAAGAAGAAGACAGGAGGACGGGACTGCCTCGATAGACTAAGGACTCTGCAGGTGAGACGCTATAGGTAAGACGCTACAGGTAGGACGCTATACGTAGTCGAAGTTAACCCGGTTCAGAGACGAGCAGAAAAGCTTTACTAGTTAGGCGTAGCCAACAAGGGAAGGGAAAACCAGTCAGTAGGACCCTGTGAAACAGCAATATATTCAAGGTTCCGCATAACCCAAGAACATTCATACTCCGAGCAATTAAAATAAGTTATCAAAGAAAAATCAGAGAATAAAATAAATCAATATTTTACCTGTAAAAGGATCTGTGATTTGCTTAACGCTGGAATCGCTAGGCTGCCTCAAAAGATAGACGAGATGGCATCTGCAAGGAAAATTAAAAACGGAATTATAGCCCATTCACCTGCCTTCCACTCAGAAAGAAAAAAAACAAATCAACTCACCTGACAAAAATCAGTACTAAGTCCCATTAAGGAATGAGTTTCAGGCACCAAATAACCAACTAACTAAAGCCAAGATACAGGTAAGGCCTGAAACCCAAAACGAGCTGGTTGGAAAATCCCACAAAGGAAGAATTAACAAAAAAAAATTCCAGCGCGACACCAAACTGCCCTTACAAATGATTCACCGGAGTAGAGTGAGCTTTGCGAAATTGCAAGGAACCACGGTGAAGATAACGAAAAAAGACTTCCCTAAAATCCTCATTTCGAGAATTTCGACTGACCAATCATGCGACGACTAGCATGTCACATGTCGTATTCAATAATTTTTCTAACCGATTTTGAAAATGAATGCCCAGAGTTTTAATTAATTACTCAAGTTAGCCAGAAAGAATTGATCATTCGAACCGACGTTTACCAAGAAAAAAACGTGCTAAAACGCTTCCCTAGTTTCCGCGTTGTCAACAGATCCTCGAATGGCATCGCGACGTTCCCAAAATCGGTATGCGTCAATATAGCTAACTAGGGATTTGAACCAAAAACGAAATTACGCGGAATGAGAAAAACAACCATTGTGGATTCTAAATTTCAGGGACAGGATAACTGGAATTTACTCTCATTACCCATCCTATCATGCGGCAGAGGTCGTCATAGGCTTACAGTACATTATCCAACACTATAATAATTTCGTTCCGGATCGATAATTAATAGACAATTTTGTGAATAAGAAATTAAATTAATTAAATATTAAATCTTGACTTGACTGCTGTAACATTAATAAAATATAATTTATATGCCTAAGCAAATAATCCAACCCAAACAAAGTAGGTAACATTATCACTGTAGTGGGAACCCAATCTTTCTCAAAAATGTTGCCACAGATAAATGCATTCATAAAATGCATTCAGTGGAAATATTGGATTTTAGCCTTTTTATTATCCTCGCTCACATCTACCAGTTTTCTCTTGGCAGAAAATAATTTAATTTAGAAAAAGCTGCGGGTTTCTAATTTTTACCTCCACTCTATTTTATTGTATTCAGGTGGTATTTAAGTTTTCTCTTTTCTATTATCTCTTGTTTTTCAACTCTGTATGCTCCTTAAGGTTTGCTTTATCTTTTCTTATTAATTTGCCTTTGCAGGCCATCAGCAACATTAGGAATGTGATGTATGGAATTTACAAAAGCACTAGATGTGGAAGACACCATCGCGCTTACTAAAATAGGGCTGTTTTTGGTTGGCTAGTAGATGTGGAAGAAACTGCCTCATGAACAGATCGAAAGACCTTCGTTGGCTTGTCTGGCGTTTGTGAGTTTATGCTAGCCAGAATTAGGGGAGGTTGATTAACTTCATAATTGTTTTCTAGACCTTCTTTTGGAAATACCGTAGCATCTGACGCAAGAAGAAAATTTGCGCTCTCCTCCTAGTTTCAGTTTCATGTATTTCCAGTCAGAAAGAGATGGCGAGGCGCTATCTCTAGGAAATAGTATAAGCTTGACTTGCATGCTAGTTCCTTCTTGGAACGACTGTCTGCACTATTTTAATGCCAAAAAATAAACTTAGATTATATTTTAAAAATTAAAGTTGAAATAATCGTTGTATTTCATCAAGTTTCGATTTTAGGGCTTATTATGCTTTTAATTTATATAATTCTTCATTTATATCAATTTTAAATTTACTCACTATGCTGATGATTCCATTATTTTTACTATCACAAGATCATTTGAGGAAACGCAATACTGCTAGACACAGCTGAGTATTAGTTGATTGTGAAGAAACTTCATTTACACCATGCAAAAGAATGGTATTTCCAATAATAGTTGCTGGCAATGTTGTCGGGAATATGCATGACGTAAGACTTCTGGGCGTTACCCTGAATACTTTGGAATGCACAAATTGACGATATAGGGAAAAACTGAATATCAACTTAGTTGTGGATGCGTATTCCTTCAAACTGTGTTTTCCAATCACTGCATATTTTGCACTGTTCCATTCTGGGTTGTTATGGGCATAGTACGCCACCAAAATGTTTTGTCAAATTCTCAATTGCAGTGAGTGTTTTGCCAATTATGCAGTTTTAAAATTGCGGCAAGCAAGCGTTTGCCATCATTGCATGACATCTAAGCCACGTCTTGGTATACGGCCGACCACATGATACATAACTTAGTATTAAATTTAAGTTACTTTTCATATTTCTAATGCAAACAAGAGCTAAAAATCTATATGTGAGATCCTAGGATACAAATAAACAAGAATGATCTAACACGGAAGACTCCAAAAAGAATATGAATCGTGAACCAATTGCTATCTTCAACCCTGAACTTCTTCAATCAAACTAAGGAAAGTGTTAATTTTCTTAAAAGAATTCAATAGGATGAGTAATCGTCTATCGCTGCGCGAGACAGCACAAGACCTTGTAATCACATTATTACAATCGCTTCATCCATTATTTGTCCATTTTTGCAAATCGAACATGACAGTGACGAATGAAAGCCGAATAGACTATCGAGACGTAAAACGATGGCAAGGTGGTGATTATTGCCATTTATCTCGAGTACTCGAAGCGTTAAGTGTCAAGTCGATAATAAAATCTATCATTGTAACTCACACTTGTACATTTAGGTCAAGAAAAAATAATAATATAACTGGATTTTATTACCGTGAATGGCATTATGTAAGCTAGGATTGGCTTCATGAAACTGTGAGACTATCGATGCGATTTATCTAAGATAGGTATTTTGAGAAATTACAAAATAAAATATGAAATGGGTTTATTGTGTGATTAATATTAATAGATATCGCTATTTTTTACCGAATTATGATTTTGGGGTCAGGAGTTAGAAGCACTCTTAGTGGTAACATAAATAGGGAGTAAAAATAATTGTTGGATCAACGGGCATCAGTTTGAATTTGTTCATATTTGAAAAAATACATTGTGTTCTATTAATTTTATTTAATCTAACCATATTCTGTTTTTTTCTGTTGGTGTCTGTGGAGATACAAAATGACCGAATATTCGAAGTGATTTATGGTCCGAGCACCGTTTCCATCTAATGGTGAATGCCACCACAATATGTAACGTTATCAAAGGTTCCTTGTGGAAATCCACTACCACTCCCTAATAACGCTGTACTATGTTGTGCAATAGTGCAATTATGATTTTGATCTTGTGTTTTATGTAATTATTTATGACATTTATTTGTACTATGTTATTTTATTTTTGCTTGTTATTTGTTAACTCTGAATTTTTATAATGTGTACTGTTATGTTATTTTTAAGTTCTTTTATGTTTTATGCTTTTATATTTTCCTGCTTTGTAATTGGGAAGTTTTCCTGTTAGGCAGTGTAGTAATAAATAAATAAATCCAGCCCTTAACATAACTACGAATCTATTTCCTGAGGCAATAATAAATACTCGAAAGTAAGTCCCACTTACAGAAAGACAAGGTAAATGTTTATTATACTCTTCTTTTCTGTACTGTGAATTTGATCTAATACTGGTCTGAGATTCACATCTCAACATAACTTTTAGTATGTGTCATAAGTATCTATAGCTTGAAGATAATTATCCAAGTCTTCTAGGCACTCTTCTATAATTAATTGCGTATCATCATCAAGTTCTTGAGATTCTCCGTTGATCTCGTTACTATTCGAATCTCCGTTTGAGGTATCCTCAGCCTCCTATAGAGTTGCATTGAGAAGATCGTCCAGATTTTTCAGTACTAGAATTGCCTCAAAGTTGTCAATTGGCAATGTTGATTCAGTATTATTATTATCTATAGTAACACCTTCGCAGATATTTAAGAAATCGCCTGTTTCGACCTCCTCTCCATCTAGACTTTCTTTTTGAATTCGTCTGAATCTATATTAATCAAAATGTCTTCTACAACTACACTATTCTTTCTAGATCGATAACTTTTGATACTAGATTGAGTTTGTAGTTTTTACTCGAATGCTGGAAGTTCCGTGTCTATAAGGTTTTCGGTGTCGTATCCAAAATTAATATCTGATACTGATGAGCGACTCGGAAGCACAGGGGATCCCACATGGAAGTCTATTAAGACTACAAACGTTTCATCAGGATTCGCTGTCATTCTAATGCCGAAATGAAGTCCTATGACATATACAAGAGCAAGACAATCTGTATTAGCCAATATATGTAACTGGATGATTATTTCAAAAAGTGTGTACATAAAAGTCTATTAGAAGTAACGAAATTGATTGCATCTAGCTAATGGTATTTCGCTTCAGGTGGGTGAGGGAGCTATATAACCAGCACGCCAACCAATGGGTGGCCAGAATAATACCAAATTTATATTCTAGTCACTGATTTTACCCTGGCTAGAAATAGTTCTCTGGGTTTTCTTATAGTAAGAGTGTTCCGGCTAATCTCCTTATCACTGTTAAAACATAAGCGACCTCTTCCTTAGGGATCATTCCAAATCCATGTACCTATTTTTCCAAGACATTCCCATAATATTTACCATAATAAGGTAATTATAAGAACACTACGCAATTTTGCGGCAGTCTCTATGCTAAATTGTTGCTATTTCCAGCAATATTTCACTTTGATAGGATTCTTTATCTTAATCCAATCGTTTGCTACAAGTTCTTTTGTATATTCGGGCCATGAATCTGTGAACAACACTGTTGAAAAGAGGCATTAATGACGATTATAATAATTCATTTAACCTATTGGGATAGTGCTTTCTTTCACTCTTGGTGTAATAATACGGCCACAGAATTTTAATAAAAATGTTTCCAACCTAACCTTAAAGTAAATTTTAGAAATATAAAAATTTTCAAATCATCCCTTGCACGGCCACCAGTCTGGGCTCATTGTGTGCCCACTTACATACCAATTCAGCTCAGTAGTCCGACCGCCCTAGCGAAGGCACATCTTTCTTATGTCCTCCGGGTTCAGCATGCCGCTTTCAAAGTTCACCTCTCTTACGCTAGCCAACACATGACAGTCGGCAAGCCTATGAGTGGATAATTCCTCGTGCTCCAAGGACTACCTGCATTCCGGATCTTCTATCTTCTATGATCCATACTAGATGCAAATGCCTGTTTAAGCGGCAGTCACCTGTGAGAAGCCTTGTCACAAGTTTCATGCTCTCCTCTTCAGAGCCAGAAAGGACCTCACCCTGCAAGGCGCTGGATCCCAAGAGCCCAACTTGCCTCATTCCTGGGGTAACCAGCATAGATCCCTGGCCCACTCATTAATTGCGTAAGATGGCGACGGCATTGTGGGACCATCTATAATAAGCTCAGATGCAATTGGATGCATTGCAGAAGCCTGTCGTGTGAGACTATCAGCCTCCTCGTTTAGAGTAACCCATACAAGACTGACCGTGGGTTGTATGTTGTCCATCCTCATTAAGAGTTCCGGACATTTATCAGCCGTCTTCTTCTAGATTTTGATCTATCCCCTCAGGTTTTTATTGTGCTTTAGGTGATCGAGGCCTTCAGCCTGGCCTGAATGCAGACTATAGGTCCTCATGCTCCAGGAATAGGCGAGAGGGCGGCAAGCCAGTCAGTTCTCAATAGCCTTGATGGGTGTCGTTCTCATAGCATCTGTGATTCCAATGGAAATCAATCTCTGAACTCTGCCTAACTGAGCCCTAGATACCTCATAAGTGATAATGGGGGTTACTACAGCCGCATCAAGAAGGTGAATACTACTCTATGGACTTGTAAAAGAACTTTTAGATGCAAGTGGAGCATACAGCTGAGCTTCCTCCTTTGTTCAGAATTGTTACATGTAAGGATAATAGGTCGTAGAATTGTTACATGATCCGTATCATTTCCTCCATTTGACGTTAAGTTTCCTTCCCTATCCTTGTGTTGTAAAACTTATGTTCTGTCATCTGATAATTTCTTTCTTTAAACTTTTAGGTTTTTTGTTTTGCTTATTAGCTTATAAGAGTTGCTATTTGTATTGTCTACTGCATTTTTCAGTGCTTTCGATATCTCTTTGTTAATTGCTATCAGCTTTTACTGGTCTATATATTTATTTTCCCTTTTGGCTGTTCTCAGTACTCCCATTTCAGACTGGGTTTTTGGTTGATTTTCTTCTGCCAGGATTTTTCCCATACACAGCCGCATCAAGAAGGTGAATAATGCTCTATAGATCTGTAAAAGAGCTTTTGAATGCGCGTGGGACCTACAGCTGAGTATCCTCCCTTGTTTCAAATTTTGAGTTTTCCAGGAGAACTTTTCATACTTGCTTTTATAATTTATTTCTTTTATGTGAAATTAGATCTGGATAAGGATAGTTGTTCGTAGAATTGTTAGATAATCCGTATCATTTTTTCTCCATTTGACGTTTCCTTCATTGTCCTTGAACTATAACATTAATTTTCTGCTGTCTGTTAATTTTTTTCTTTAAACTTTTAAGCTTTTATTTTGCTTAATAGCGTGTACGAATTTGTATTTTCTAATGTATTTTCCAGTGCGTTCGATATCTCTATGTTAATTGCTGCCAGCTTTTGTTGGTTTATATATTTATTTTCCCCTTTGGCTGTTCTCAGTTCTTCCATTTCAGCCTGGCTTTTTGGTGTATTTTCTCCTGCTAGGATTTTTCGGGAAATATTTTGGTATGCTCATTTTAGTTCTTCAAAGGTAGTTGCATTTAAAGTGTTTATATCTTTTCTTTATGATTTATTTTCAGTATTTTCCTTCCTGACGAACTCTTTTTTCCACTTTTAACATTTTTTTAAGCGTACCTTTTACCATGCGCTGGTCACTTTCTGCAGAAAAATAGTTTAATACAGTGGCATCTTTAAGAATAACGAAATAGTTAATGCTTAATATATGTCCTCCTACAGAATTTTTTATTGTTCCTTAAGTAAGTGCTGAAACATACATTGCGTTTTATCGGCAGCGTTTTAACGGGTCCTGTTTGGCGGGATGAGGACAACCTATAATTTCAAATCGAACAGTCTACACATATGCGGTCAAGACGCAGCGACAGGACGCGGCGGCTACATGTTGCCGCCAAACAGGACCCGTTAAAACGCTCCCGCTAAAACGCAATGTATGTTTCAGCACTAACTGCGAAATTCAGCCTGTATGCAGGCTATAGGTCCTCATGCTTTGGAAACAAGCGAGCGCGAGGCAAGCAGTTCTCAAGAGCCCTGGTAAGTGCCATTCTCATAGCATCTGTAATTCTAATGGAAATCAGTCTTTGGACTCTGTCTGACTGAGCCCTAAACGTGATTGTTTGCCTACCGCTCCACTATACGATGGCCTCATAGGTGATAATGGGGCGTACTACAGCCGCATGTGAAAAATTCTCTATGGACTTGTAAAATAGCTTTTGGATGCACGTGGGGGCCTACAGCTGGGCATCTTCCATTGCTTCAGATTTTGAGATCTCGAGAGGATATCTTTTCATACTTGCTTTTATATTTTATTTCTATTATGTGAATTTAGATCTGAATAATTGTTCATATAATTGTTACATGGTCCGTATAATTTTTCTCCATTTGACGTTATGTTTCCTTCACTGTCTTCGAGTTGTAAACTTCATACTTTGCCGTCTATTAATTTATGTTTTTAAACTTTTAGGCTTTTGTTTTGCTCAATAGCTGGTGCGAGTTGATATTTGTATTTTCTAATATATTTTTTAGTGCTTTTTGCATCTCTTTGTTAATTGCTGTCAGCTTTTGTTGGATGTCGTTATATATTAACTTTTCCCTTTGACTGTTCTCTAGTCCTTCCATTTCAGCCTGGCTTTTGGTGAGTTTTCTCCTGCTACGATTTTTTCGGGAAATATTTTAGTATGTTCATTTAGTTCTTCGATGGTAAAGTGTTTATATCTCTTCTTTATGATTTATTTCCAATAGCATTTTTCATGTGATTCTGATACCAATGTATCCATGTTTCAGCATTTTCCTTCCTTTAAGATTTATTTTAAGTGTACCTATTACTATGCGCTGGTCACTTTCTGCAGAAAATGGATTTAATACAGTGACATCCTTAAGAATAACGAAATAGTCAATCCCTAATATATGTCCTTCCGTTGGGGCTTCCCCGCGTTCATTTATTCCGAGCTTTTTGCAGTGGAATTTGTTTATTTGATATAAATAATCTTCCAGTAAGAAGTCTAGCATGATTTCTTCTGGTTCATTTCTATTATCAGGACTTCCAAAGTTCTCAAGTGCTATTCCTGTCAGATCTGCTTTCAATCTAATTTTGGCATTAAGATATCCATATAAAAATACTAATTTTTGAAACTTCTTTACGCGCGCTAGACCAGAAGAGTAAGTTGGTGGATGCGTTACGAACTGTGTGATCCGGCGCCGCACCGGCGCCGGCGTGGCGTCGCGAACGGAAGTATAGAGCGAAATATAGAGTTGGTAGAGGCAGAAGGATAAATGCGTTGTAGAAAGACTGTAGGAGTACGAGAGAGCGGGCTAGTGAAAATGAAACGTATATATAACATTTTAAAAATATTATACTCGTATGTATATGGCAAAAGAAGTTTCATTTTTCGTGTGTGGTCCACATACACTATTTTCTTTTTCTCTCATGACCGTGGTTATATTTCGATGCATATGCCTCGATGATATGTATTACGTAATTGATAATTAGTCATAAAGTCATGTAGGTTACTTTGTCAATTACTACTTGCATAAATACAATATTGTAATAATGTCTTCTATGAACGAAAAATACTATTTTCCTCCTGATTCAATGTCTTGTCTCCTAAATAGAACTTATCCTGAGCACCTCCCTCATTTTATGCATTCTAGCTTCATTCCATTTTCATATCTGTGTTTTTTTTAATAGTAATGTTCTCACGTTACAGGTTGGTTCTAAATATGTAACTTTTTAACCTGAAGCATAACTGGTAGCAAAAAAGGAGTATAATATTTGGAAAGCTAGAAATCTTGTGCTATTTAAATAATACATGAACTTTTATACTTCTTTAAACACCACAAAGAATATATATTTACTTACATAATATATTAACAAAGAAATACTAAATTCGTAGCAGAGCCTTAAAAAGTAGTGTAATCGCATACACTTCACACTTATAGATCTTATTATGTTAAAATACAATAATAACGCAAGTTTCTGTGTCATAAAATTATAAAACAGTGTGTCGAGATATATCTAAAAATTTAATCTAATAGATTACCTGCAGATGTTTAATAATAGTAATTTCCTCTTTGGGACTTGCCATATATGCAGTGGTTGTTTATAACTGTATTTCAATGGAGTAAAAACTATTACTTTTCTGCTTTAAAAGCAGTCTAGTCTACGTAAAACAGAATGCTACATAAACGAATTAGTTGTTGTTAAATAAAGTCCGATTCATATTAGACATTCAGGTCACTCTACACGCATGCTTACGACTGGCTCATAATAAAAAAGTGACCACATACCACAAAATGTGTGGAATATCATCCCAACAACGCATTCGATTTACATTTCTGAATTAAGAGGGAGTAATTTCATTTAATTTAAATATATAGCGTGAGTAAAAATAATGGAACTCTCCAAATATTTTCGTAACCATATATAATTTCGAAAGGCGCTGAAACACGTTATTGGTATTTTTAATTTTTAAAAATTTTTTGTTTTTTAAATGGAATGCCCCAATTTCTATTCGAAATTTCAATTCCTCATGCCCTTTGCCAATTTTCAACTGCCGGCCGTTTGAAAATTGACATTTCCAACACTATGACAGGCTGTAGAATCTATGCGCCTTAACTTAGAGAAAAACGGTTTACAGTTTTTTATCTCATCTTTCCATAGTCTATCGTCTGTCATCAACTTCTGATTTAATCGGAAGTATCCGAAAACCGGAATAGATCATGAAAAGCTAAGTTAGAAAAGTGCAAACCATTTCGCTCGAAGTTGAACCGTTTAGATTCTACAGCCTGACATAGTGTTTTTTTTTATGGCAGTGGCACACACACTAAAGGGAGATCGTATGGCGCTCGACGAACGTTGTGTGTGCAAAGATGTTTATTTACACGGTTCTTGAATAGTTGTAGGTTGTAATTAGAGGGAAACAGATGTCCTGGGAGTGAGTTCCACAGTGATGCAGTGCGCCAGACAAAGGAATTCTTGTAAAGCGATATTCTAGGTGTGTCCAGTTGTACGACAAACTGGTGCGCTCTTGCCGTCTGTCGTGACTGTCTGACAGGCATTGCCAGGGGCGGGAGGAGGCGGGCCAAATCCTGGGAACATCTGCCGTGAAAGTATCTGTAAAACAGGTACATCTCGGCCACATGTCTGCGGTGTTCCAGTCTATGCAGATTCCGGGTCAACTCTGGGTCGCTGATGGGACGCACAGCTCTCTTCTGATTGTAATCCAGCAGCTTTAGGGTGTGCTTTGTGATATGATAATTTTCAAATGGCAATATGTTGAAGACAATAATTGATGATGGGCATAAGGTATGTTACATAAAAATTTTGAGAAGAATTCTAATAATTAATAAAAATTGGGATATTCCATTTAAAAAACTAAAGTTGACGAAGGTAAATATTCGCAAAATTTATAAAAACGGGAAATAAGAATGTCTGGTTGGAGCATTTTTCGAACTTATACATACATGGTTATGAAAATATTTGGAGTGCTCCATTCTTTTTGTCTACGCTGTATAATGGTGAATCACAAACAACAGCAAATTTTTATTTTTATGTGGGACACCCTGCTCTCATCGAGTTATCAAACCCGTTAAGTTTCAATAGATGATGATATCGCATAGCAATTGCAAATATCAGATATCAGTTGTTTGGAAAAAGTCAACTTCTTCAATCAATTTTGTTGAAATTAGCATGACAAAAGTTATAGTGATCGACAGAAAATACTGCAAATATAGGAAACAATTTTGTTATCGACTTTGTAGAAAATTTTATTCTTAACAAAACTTGATGAAAGGCAAATTTGAGGTCTCATGTGTACATATTTTTTTTCATATTTTTCACCATAACTGGAGAGATAATGTCATGAAAAACAGACGAGCATTGTAAACATCAAATTTTGACACACGTTTTGTTTTCTCAAACAGAATATGCTACGATGCATGCGATATATGGCCATCAACAATTGCGAATATCTGATAGTATTTGTTTGGAAAAAATCAACTTCAGGAATCCCCCTTTCATCTGATAACTCCATTGGCCACATAGTTGTCAATTTTGTTGAAATTAGCGTGACAAAACTTATACAGTGGCCATAAGAAAATACTGCAAACATTATCGCAAACATTTTTATTATCGACTTTGTAGAAAATTGTATTCTTAACAAAACTTGATGAATGGCAAATTTGAGGTGTCATGTACAGGCTTTTTTCATATTTTCACCATACCTGGCGAGATAAGGACGTGAAAAACAGATAAGCATTCTAAACATTAAATTTTGACACACGTTTTATTTTCTCAAACAGAATATGCCGGGATTCATACGAGATATCAGTATCAGATATCCCTTGTTTGGAAAAAGTCAACTTGGGGAATCCCGCTTCCATCTGATAACTCCAATACTACAGAGTTGTCATAGCGTGGCAAAATATATATATAGTGCACGGCAGAAGATACTGCAAATATTTTGGTTACCGATTTCGTAGAAAATTGTATTCTTAACAAAACTTGATGAATGACAAATTTGAGGTTTTTTCATATATTTCACCATAACTGGAGAGATAAGTCGTGAAAACAGTTGAGCATTGTAAACATCATATTTTGACATACGTTTTGGGTTCTGAAAAAGCATATGCTATATATTATTATATTCTTGAATTTTATGGACAATTCGCAATTTATGTTATGATCCTATAAACTTCCGGCCCAATTCGGATTTTTAGTTTGAAAAATTTACATGCCAACCAACACAAATTCCTGAATCCAATAACTCCTGAACCTCGTGATTTCTGCTATAAAAAGTTCCATAACAATTTTCCATAGAGATTGGGAAATAAGAGAATATCGAGGTTAAATTGAGACATGCGGAAAATCCCAAAAATTTTCTAATATTTCGGCAAATTTACGAATCTGAATAGAGAGCTTTGCTTTTGATGCATTATGAAAATTTGGTTAAAATATGTGGATATATACATTTAATTACCTGGAATCTAATTGAAAACGGATTGACGCTGGAAAAATGGGTCAGGATAGGAAAATACGAACATGACATAACCAAAGGATAAACCACATGCATGTTTGCAGTTAGTATAGCACATATTTTTTAATGAAAATTTCTTGCATTTTTTTTCAGTGGTGGTGAGTAAGTTTGAGCTGTCTACGCATGTAATGCTTAATGCTGTCTACGAATGTAACGCTCAAAGCGTCTAGTTGCGGCTACTTAACGCTCATTCGGGTAATTTTTGGATCATTTTTCTCGAAAACGGTTAAGGGTGCAGTTTCCGAATTTGGCACTTCTTTAGGCAACACTTGAGGGCACCCATTGATAAATTTTTCGATTTTTGCTTTGAAATTTTCTGAAATTCTTTTGGATGATCTTCCGAATCCTATTGAAATTACCGAGTATTTTTTTTAAGAACGAGTCGTCTTGGGATCTTTTGGAGTCAAAAAGACGCGAGGATCGAAAAAACTAAAACAACAGTTCGATAGGATATTACTATGAAAAACTTTCTAAATGATCCTCTGTTTCGAAAATGTCGGGCAATTGGACTTTTAAGGGAAAAGTTGAAAACGACGATTTCTAGGTTTTATTATTTTTTTTTTAATTGCTTTTTTTATAGAAAAGCTGACTTGACGAGACTCTACGCAAACACTTTATGCCCTTTTATACAGGGTGAGCTAGTTAAATTTAAACTTTTCGGCATTTCGAGTTATCGGAAAACCTACGGATTGTGTTATTTGTTGTGGAGAACGGTGAAAAACGCGATGCTCGGCGAATTGAATCACGTTGAAGTAAGTCTTCTCTTTCTTTGGGTTTTTGGCGGCGTCACAAAAACTCTGGCGTTTTTGCTGACAGTGGATTGACACTTGACAATTTTTTAGAAAGTGTGCCGATTTTCGTACGAATTGTGGTGTGCTTTAACTGTGTTTGTTGGTATTGATGTGTAAAAGACGTTTTTCTAATGATTGCCTACGGAGGAAGGGAGAAGTGACAATTTAGAGCTCGATTACAAGCCTGAATCAAGCGAGAGTGACCACGGCGAAGGCGAATCGGCGATGGAACATGTGTGCGGTGCTCCAGACTATCCAGACTCTAAGACAGCTCCTGGTCGCCGACGAGATGCACAGCTCTCTTCTGAATGGACTCCAGCAGCTTTAAGGTGTGCTTTGGTGCGGCACCGCAGATGTGTGAGCAATATTCTAAGCACGGTGTTATTTGCGCTTTGTAGAGCAAGAGCAACTGCTGCGGTGTATGGATACAGTTTATTGTTGCGAAATAGAGCACCAAGCTTCTGAGAGGCTGGTTTTACGATGCTAGCAACGCGGTCATGCCAGGACATATCGCTGTTGACCGAGATACCCAGTAGTCCGATTGACGAGAATGAAGGAATGGTCGATTCTGCCATAATGATGTCAGAGCCCGCTGTATTGGCCCTCTTGGTAAACGTGGCTGCTTGGGTCTTTGCTGTATTGAACTGGACCAAATTCCGGTCGCCCCAAGTTTGAACTTTCTCCAGGTCTTGATTAATTGCTGTAATCTGCTCCTGTCTGCGGTGATAAGTCTCAGTCGCTGGTAAAGGTTTTTCTGATCTAAATTGGGAGACAAGGGTACTGTCATCTGCCAAATTTTAAACAGGATTATTCGTTTTGGTCAGGAGGTCATTAATATAGATGAGCAACAGAGTTGGTGAAAGTATTACGCCCTGAGGCACGCCCGAGTTAATGGTGAATGTGTCTGATATGTGTCCATCAACTGCAACGTGCAGAGACCGGTTCTTAAGGAAACTGGCCAGCCAGCTGCAGAGAGAGGCTGGCAGTCCGAAAGACGGCAGTTTGTTTGTCAATTCGTCATGCCCATTTCTGTCGAATGCCTTCGAAATATCCAACGCAATCGTTTGAGATTCTCCGTAGTTCTCAATTGCCCTACTCCATATATGAGTGACATAGGCCAATATCCCTCCTGTCGATCTCTCTTTGCGAAAGCCGTATTGATTATCGCTGATTATTCTGATGTTCTCGAGGTACTTGAGTAGCTGCTGATTGGCTACACGTTCCATGACTTTGGAGATTATGGGAAACAAGGCGATAGTTTGAGGGCGTGGTTTTCTTGCCTTTTTTGGGAACAGGTTGCACTCGAGCGACTTTCCAAGAAGTAGAGGGTAAGGCTCTTTTCGGTAAGACAGAGAAAAAAGTCTGGAAAAACGGGTGTTAGTTCGTTAGCGCAGTTCCTTAACTCGATGGCGCAGGTATTTCGTCCGGTCCTGATGCCTTTTGCATATCTAGTTCTTTAAGGATTTTACGAATATCACGGTGATGAAACTTGACTTCTGCCATGGTAGTGTTGATGTTCGATATGGTGGGGAGTGCCTTGCCTTTGGGGACGTCTTAGGTAGAGCGCGATGAAAAAATTGTGGCGAGCATGTTTACTTTTTCCTTGGCTGTAGTTGCCGTGATGCCACGGTCGTCTGTCAAAGGTGGGAGAGACGCTTTTGTAAAGTTATTACTTACTGCCTTTGCTACCGACCAGATATGTCTTGAGCCACTAGGGCGTTGCAAAAGTTTATTCTTGATCCTTTGATTGTATTTGTTCTTAGTTTCGATCACACGTTTGCATTCGTTTCTCGCTTCGACAAAATAATTGCGATTTTCAGCGGTCTGATTTTGTTGCCAGTACTTGGAGGCTTGCTGTTTCCTACCTACAGCTCTTTCGTATCTTCTGTCGAACCAGAGCTTTCTTTTTGACGGTAACTTGATGGAACTTGGGATGTATGCTTCCATTCCTGAGGAGATTACTTGCGTAATCTCTTCGCAACAGGCTGACGGGTCATCAGTACCAAAGCAGACGTCGAGTCGAGGAAAGTCTAGATAGATCTTCCTTAGATCGTCCCAGTTTGCAGAATTGTAATGCCAGATTTTGCAAGGCAATGGTGGATCCTACTCTAGAAGTGGCAACTCACAAACCGCTGTAATAAGTTTGGGGTCGGAAGTACCTAATGGCGGACCAACTGTAATTGTGTACTGGTCAGGATTGGTGATTAGAAAAAGATCCAGGAGGGCGGCGAATTCGCCCCTCTCTGAGATTCGAGTTGGTTCGTCCACAAGTTGAGTAAGCCCGCAGCTGATGGCAAATGCTTCAGCTTCTCTACCTTCGCTGTTGGTCTTGTTGTGATATTTGAGCCAACTGGTGTTATGGGCATTGAAATCTCCCAGAACGATTATTTCTGAATTGGGGTGATCGACCTGTATTGAGTCAAAAGTGGTAGCTAGAGTTGTAAAAAAGCTTTGGTAGCGTTGACAAAAAGGCATATTCCGAACTTATATCTAAATCGGGTGTGTAACGTAGTCAGGTGGTTGAGCCAAATTGATCAGTTGGGCGATATTTGTTGATGGTCGAACTATAAGAGAGCATATTTTATGCAGGCGAAATTGCAAGGCGCAGCAAGGGGCTGGTTTAATCGGCTCGATAAATATAACCTCTTATGGGAAGACTGAAAGGCGTTTCCTAGGTGCACGATTTTGCTCAGCTGCTCAAGGAAGGGATGGCGAGGGTTAAATTGGACAGCGAAACCATGATCCATTTTATCATGATAAAATGGCGTTGATCGGAAGGTGCGTTCAGGCACAAAGACGCGTTCGTGTCTGATTGACGGTTTACCTCTCGATCTACAGGCGAATGTAAAGTCATTTAGTTGCTATTCCCTTTGCGACTTGTATACTGGCTGTCTTTCCTCTTTTGACAGGTATCGGCATCCATCAACAGGTAGTGAGGAAACCCAGAATCATACACTAGCGTAGGCGACGAAGACTTTGTGCGGTCTTCTGAGGCGATTCTCAAATTGAGATAGTTGTTTGGAGGATTTGGGTACCAAAGGCGTGTTATTTCCGACCGCGGGCTGGTGTTTACTGACTTTTTGGCGAGGCGAGGTATAAAGTAAAGCACGTGTTGAATGCAATTGCTACGCCAGGGCGAATCGTCAGGTTGAAAGGCGGATAAAAGGAGTAAGGTTGCAACCGCAGGTAAAACCTTTAAGGAATGCGATTTAGTGTTTTGACGAATGCACAGACCGATAAGATCTGGTTGATTTATTGGAGAGTTGCAGGATGGCCGAATGTAACGAGCAAATTTTATAGGCGACATAACTTTGGAATAAGCGAGGAGGTGACATCCCCGCAGCGGGCGCGATGAAGGGGAGATGGCGGCATTCTGATTGGTGGATGTCGATCAAGTGGCGCGCGGCGGCAGGAGGTGTGGAATCATGAATTGATGATTAGCTATGATGAGTGTAGTCGCTGAGGTTTAAGGTGAAAATATTGGTGGCTGTAATAATAAAGGCGAGATAAAACGATTTAGTAAAAAGTGTTGTCTACAGTGTTTTATTACCGGAAAACCTAATTGTCTGGAGCAAACAAACTTTCTTTCATTAAAAAATGGGTTTAATAGCATACCACAAAATCGATACTACTGAAAATGTCGAATTGGCGTTTTTTTTTGATTTTCCGTTTGAAAAATCTACTTTGTAAATAAAGAACACAAAAAAATACTTGCATTTGATATTATTAATGACGCCTTGTTGAAGCTTTCACTTCTGCTTGTCGTGTGATCTTAAGCACACTTCGTTTTTTTTTTGCGAGATGCCATTATCTTCCTGCAAAAAGATAATAATTTTAACCGGTGCGGTGTAAGAGATTAATTAAATACATTGGAGTACACAAAAACAAGTAAATAATTTCACAGTGGGATTCACTGATCTGGAAAATATGGATACACCAATAGTTGTTGTCCGAAACTTTAGTGTTTATCGCTGTAAAATACGTAAATTTTCCCGGGAGCAAAATCTTAACGTTATATTCGAACAATCGTGTATATTATGATATGTTTGCAAACTATTGATGTGTGAAAATCTTCGCATGACCCATTTTATTTGCAGCTAAATAAATCCAAAGTTTAAAATAGGTACTTCTGGTATTTATAAAGTAGAAATATGAAAACCTACCACATTCTTCATGTTGACAGACTGAAAAGGCATCCAATCTATTTATGTTTAAAAATTCCAAGTAGAAGTAACACACGATAATGATAGTTTTTATCAACTTATAAGCCATTTTAATTACGGCCTTTGAGATATTTTTTAATAATGGCTGGCTGCTCAGAAAAAGTCGATGTTCTGCCGGCAACATCTTTAAGCTAGAAGAAACTGGACCTATTATAGTCTCATCGTTCTGTTAAAATTGCCCTACTTTATTTTGCAAAAAGTAATTAACAAAGTAAATATTACATATTACCGTCTAATAACATATAATTATAATTAGCAATATATCCTGCAGCAGTAGACTGTGCTTTACTACACTTTGGTATTTAACTATCTCTATAATTAGCACGGAAAAAGCACATGTACTTTGCGAGAGAAGATGCGGAATGTTGTTTAATCGGTTTATAATATATTGATATTCGGGGTAATTTGTGATAATGAAAGTTTCTCTTCCCTTTTGTATTGAAAAATGACCAATTTCATAGTATTTATCGACAAAAACGCATGACCAATTGGGGCAATATTTAAATGAAGGTTGAAGGAATATTATAATAAATTGTCTTGCGAATAATCTGTTAGTTTTTTTTATATTATTGGATAGCTTGGTATATGATGTGGTTAATTGTTTTTGAAGTGAAACTTCTTTACATGCGCTCTACCTGGAGAGTAAGCTGGTGCATGAGTTACGAGGAATGTAACGCGTTATGGTGTAACGTGAACGTTACAAACGTTACATTTGTATGTAATACCATTATTCTCGTCTATCTTTAGAGGAGAAGAACTGGATAACTTGCCACAACCCACCCCCCCCCCCCCCAGGGGGGCCCCCACCCCCCCCCCCCCCCCCCCCGCCCAAGGGGGAGAGGGGGCGAGGTAAGGCAAAGAAGGATATTTTTGAGTGTCAAAATTGATATGTTGAGTGCACCACGGTGTGTGGTACCTTCGGTGATTTTAGAGGGCCTAAGCCAAGGTAAACTCGCAATTTTGAAAAATTCCGATCATCATTCATCATCAATCAGCCCTTTGCATCCACTGCTGGATCTAGGCCTCCCCCATTTCTGCCCACTGTCCTATATCTTGAGCGCTCCGCATCCAGTTCGTGGTTATTCTTTTCTTCTGATATCGTCCGTAGATCGCGTGGGAGGTCTTCCCCTGTTTCTTTTGTCGGCTCTTGGTCTCCATCAGCCTTTTTGTCCATCGGCCATCTGTCATGCCACATGTCCAGCCCAGTTCCACTTTAGCTTAGCCACCTGGTATATAAAATCCGTGACTCCTGTTTTCCCTCGTAAGTCCTCATTTCTGACGTGGTCACGAAGTGGCACACCGAGCATCGATCTTTCCATCTTGCGTTGTGCTATTCTGAGCTTCTTAGCAGATTTGACTTTAACTTTGACAGTCAAACTTTCGGCGCCGTAGGTCATAACCGGTAGAACTGATTAAAAACTTTTCGTTTTAGACAACTTGTGAGATCACTTTTAAACACATCTCCAAGTCTGCCATATGCCTCCCAAGTGAGCGTAATTATTCTGTTTAATTCGTATGTTTGGTTGTCTCTCGCGATTCGTATTTCATGATCAAGATATGTGTACTTATCTACCAGCTCCACCTCACAGTCACCAGTAGTAATATTTCCACTAGGGACCAGATTTGTTATAAACTTTGTTTTTGATATATTAATTTTTAGTCCGACCTGGGCACATACTTCCTCAAGATCTTCCAGCATTTTCCTGATATCTTGTAGGTTATCGGACAGCAAAACTATGTCATCCGTGAAACGCAGATTTGTTAGGTTTAGACCATCTATATTTAAACCCTTTCCTCTCCATTCGAGCATCCCGAAGACGTATTCCAGAACAGTGATAAACAGTTTGGGTGACATAGTATCGCCCTGTCGTACTCCTCTAGCGATTCTTATGGGGTTGGTGTTTTCATGCAGCTTTACCATCATGGTAGCATTTTTATATGTTATATACTAGTTTAGTATAGCGGTTAATCGACACGGCATTTTTGTAAGGAGTCCAAGACTGCATTTAGCTCAACGGTGTCAAAGGCCTTGTGGAAGTGCACAAAGGCAACGACAAGCGGTCTATTGTATTCAATTGATTTTTCAATCAGAGTTTTGATGCTTTGAAGATGGTCATTGGTTCCAAAACCTCTGCGGAACCCGCCCTGTTCCATTGGTTGATAAAAATCTAATTTGTTTTCCAGTCGCGTGGGAATAATTCTCGTGAAAGAGTTTATAAAGTTGACTAAGTAAGCTTATTGATCGATAGTTTTCCAGTTCGGCTATATCTCCCTTCTTATGAATCAAGATCACGATGGCCTTGTATCACTTGTCTGGTATGGTGCTTTTAAAAAGACAGAGATTAAAAAGTTTTGCTATTTTCTTTAGTCAACAGTTGCATCAACAACCACGCAGTCCTCTCCAGGGCCTTATTGTTTTTTTGTTTTCCTCAGTGCTAGGTTTATTTCGTCCAGAGTAATATCAGGCAGTGATTCTAATTCTTGATTAACGATGCCTTTTTTACTTGTCAATATCTCTGGTTCTGTTTCTGAGTCTAAATTTACTTCATTTTCGCTTTTATAGAATAGGTGGTAAAAGTCCTCAACTATTTTTAGAATACCTTCCCGGCTTGTTGTAATATACCCCTGTTTGTCCTTAACCTTCGTCATTTGCCTTTTTCCACCTTCCAGTTTTCTATGTAATACCTTCATGTTGTTTTCTATTGTTTGTTCAATCTTCTCTTGGTTGTATGTTCTAATGTCACGTCTTATAGCCCTTGATATTGTCCTGTTAATCTGTCTTTTATTTATTTATTTATTTATTTATTTACTTCATTATTTCAAATTACATATTATGTTCTTATACCTAATAAAACAATATAAAATTAAACAGTGTCAAAACAAAAACCTTAAATATAGGTGACCTTACATATTGTGATTAATCAGTACACACTACAACTTAATTGAACTGAATTTTAAGTATTGTTAATATTATTCATGTACTCTTCAAGGCTATAAGGCTCAAGATCAATAAGAAATTGCTTTAGTTTATGCTTATAATGTTTTTCAGAGTTAATTTGTTTCATGTTATTGCTTATTATAAAATTTAATACCCATATATTAAGGGCTTTTTCCAGAAGGGTTAAACGATGTATTGGATATGTTATGTGGTTATTCCGGGTTTCATATCGGTGATTAATATTGCTAAATAAATGTTGTTTACTTTTAAACACAAAAGAAAGCAATTCAAGTATGTACAAACCATAAATGGTAAGTATTCCCTTGGCCCTAAAGGTACCACGACATGTTTGTATAGATGATAGATGCCCAAAAAATTATACCATACCTAGCTGTCCCCTGAAAATTGGCAAAATATAGTATTCTTTTAGATGACTCACTTTAATATTTTGAAACAAAACGAATGCAGTAGCAGATTCTATTGAGTTTTTTATTCAAATGATCGATATGTAGATGCCAGTCTAAGAATTCATCAATGTGAATACCAAGAAATTTAATACTCTTCTTTATTTCAAGTTGAGAATCATTTAGAAATATAAAATCTGGTTTTTCTGCTCTATTTAACTTTGTTTTAAAAAGTATTAAGTTGGTTTTTTCTTTATTTACACACAACCTATTTTTTCCAAACCAGGTATTTATTAATTTAAAAATGTTATCCGCATTATTAGTTAGCTGAAGAACATTTGATCCCCCTGCCAACACATTTGTATCATCTGCAAACTGGGTTAAATTAAAATTTAGGTGATCAATTTCAAAATATAAATCATTCACATATAGAATGAATAGAATTGGGCCTAATATGCTGCCTTGAGGTACTCCTACTGAATTTGGCAATATATCTGACCCATGCACTATACCATTTTTCCGAATAACAACTTTTTGAGACCTGTGACTTAAGTATGATCGAAACCAGTCTAGAGCGCATACCCTGATTCCATACACATTAAGCCTTTGTAACAGGAAGCCTCTATCTAAACAATCAAAGGCATTTGATAAGTCCAAAAATATGCCCAGTCCCATATCACCCCTCTCCAAATATCTCAAAACAGCCTGTGTAAACTGGAAAACTGCTGTTTGTGTAGATCTGCTGGAGAGATAACCATGCTGACTCTCACGAATAATGTCACATTCCGTCAAAAATTCCATTAATCTATTACACATGGCATGTTCAAAAATCTTGGAGAATCGAGGAAGCAGACTAATGGGCCTATAACCATCAAAGGAATTTATGTCTCCTTTTTTCTTATACAAAGGCCTAATTGCAGCTAATTTCAATGATTCTGGAAATATACCCTCTCTGAGTGAATTATTAAGAATGTAAAAAAGGACTGCAGTTATTGCCGGAATTACCTGCCGAATAAGACTTGTTGGAATTTCATCATCCCCCGAACTATGTTTGTTTTTTATCTTATTTTTTATTTCCAAAAGTTCTTCTTTTGTGACAGGTTTTAATAAAATGTATCTTGGGTTTTCAAACTTGGTATAACTGTTTTCATTATGAGGCATATCTTTTATTAAATCAGGAATTAATTCAATCAAGTGTCTATTGTAATTATTGGATATTTCTTCGGGATTTCCAGCAATCATGCAATTATTTTCCCCAGTGGTATTATTTGATATTTCTCTGTAAATTGTCCACATACACTTATTCTTATTGTCAGATTTTTTAATACTTATGCTTTATGTATTTATTAACGGTAATATATATTTGAATACGATGTTCATAATTTTCTGCTCTAGCTTTAACCAATAACTAGTCATATTCTTTTTTTGTACTTTTATATAATTCATGATATCTATTATCCCTCAACTTTAGTAATAAAAGATTATCTAAATTACGTTTCACAAGTTGAATCCGCTCATTTGGCATATATAGACTATGTCTTACATTTCGGTTTGGATCAAATAATTTTCTGGGAAATGTTTCATTAAAAATCATCGTAAAACATTCATAAAAGCATACCATTGCTGATTTACATTGGATAAATCTACTGCAAACACCTCTTGCCAATTTTGGTGCTTTAAGTCTTTAAAAAATGTGTTTCCATTTACTTCACTAAACATTCTCTTGTAATAACATGCTTTGCGTGTGATTACATTTAAATTAAGCATAATTTTTTGGGCTGTATGGTTAGAAATTGTATTAAATAACACAGACATGGAAATATATTGATTTGGTACATTTGTAAAAATATTATTAATACATGTTTGTGATACAGGTGTAATTCTAGTATTTTCCATTATTGTTGGATGTATATTAAATGAGCTTAAAATTGAGAGGAATTGTGATCCGGAATATTTTAGGTTTTAGTAGCTCTATGTTAAAATCGCCAGCAAGAAATATTTTTTTATTTTCTAGTACAATGATCTGGAGAAGTGACTCTAAGCTTTTTGAAAATAATTTAATATCTCCCTTAGGAGGTCTATATAATGCTCGATATAATGTCACTATAATAATATTTTCATTTTTTATCTTACATTCCGCACTACAACACTCAAAAATTCCTTCTACTGACAGATTTTTTATTTTTCTTCTATTAATATATTTAACTGTTTCATGTAGGTACATAAATAGCTGTACCTCCATAACCTTTATTCCTACAAAAACTAGAAGCCAGTTTAAAATTTTCTATACCTAATAATATTAATTGTTCTTGTTTTTCCAGTGTTCTGAAAGACATATACATTTACAATCCCTATTATC
>MU185527.1:0-14461 GCA_016904865.1 Pissodes strobi
CTAGATAATATGTCCTATTATGATGCTAATCAAGCTTTACCTAGAATCAAAAAAAATATCAATGAAAAGAGATTTGTTAGATACTCGGAGGATTTTCCGAATTTAAAACAAAAAAATACTACAATACCAAACTTTAACTCGTTAAGTCAAAATAGACAGTTATTCTATGAGAGTAGAAAAGGAGTAAACTCCCAACCTACGTACAGTAGTAGGGTTTCTAGCTTTAAAAAGAGAAAAGCGTCGTCGCCGCCTATAATTGCGAATGTAGATGTTAGTAAGGTAAAGAAGTGTTTATTCCCTCCCGTTGGCAGGATGCCCGATTTGGGGCCAATCTATCAAACTAAGAGTAATAGTCTTGGTAACAGTCAAGTGTTGTCTCCAGGCTCAACCTTTGGGGATAATGCATCTATGGATCAAGATATGGGACGGCAAGAGAGAGAAAAAATTGAGAAAGAATTAATTAGAAAAATCATAAGCTTATCGGCTACCGACCTAATTTTAGCAAAAAATTATATCCAAAATTGCACAGAAGGTGATGTTCCAGGGTGGTCTCCTAACCTGGGAGATGGCTGGTAAATCCCTAAACATTTTACAATGGAACATACGCAGTGTATGTTCCAACATGATAAATTTAAAATTACTAATACAAACACATAATTTAGACTTATTGGCGTTAAGTGAAACGTGGTTAAAAAGCAACTATCATTTAAACATACCTTCATATCAGATAGTGCGCAATGATCGTATAGATGGGAAGGGAGGGTTAGCCTTCCTCGTGAAAAATAATATCGAATTTAAAATAATATTAAGTAATAACAATGGACTTCCTGGCCAACGTACAAATACAGGCAATTAAAATTTGCAAATCAAATTTAACAATAATAAATATATATATTCCACCTGGAATTAAAGTAAATCAAACAATATTGGGTAATATTTTAAGAACTTTTCCCCATCCTAAAATAATTTTAGGGGATCTCAATGCTCAGCACCCATTATGGGGTAGTGGTTTATCCAATAGAAACGGGATTATTATATATAACTTATTAGCGGAACTTAATCTAGTTATTTTGAATAATGGCTGTGAAACTAGACTCCCCCTAATCAGAACAGGTCAGTACCTGACTTAACAATGTCTTCTCCCAGGCTGGGAACTACCAGCAATTGGACTGTCTTAGAGGATTGTGGAAATAGCGATCACTTCCCAATAATAATTGAAATAGAATCTACAGATGTAAGTACGAAAATAAACTATAGGATCAGAAGAAACCTAAAGAAAGCGGATTGGCAAGCATACCAAGATAAAGTTTTGATTGGGCTTAGGGATATTGAGGGACAAAACTATGATAGATTTGAAACATTAATTCATGTAGCTGCGGATCAAACAATACCGAATAAGAAACCATACTTGGGGAATAAAACTCATAGTCCTGCCCCTTGGTGGGATGCAGAATGTAATAACCTCATAAGTCAGAGGAAGGAAGCTCTTAGGAATTTTAAAAACAATTACACTATGGAAAACTTCATCAATGTTAAAAAAATCATGGCAAGTACCAAAAGAATATTAAACCAGAAGAAAAGACTAAATTTTCAAAATTTTTGTTCAAAATTAAACAGAAATACTTCTGTAAATAGAATATGGAAAACTGTGAGAAGGTTTAACAAAATTAAAACCCCTAATAATAAAAATAACTTGCCGTCTGAGGAGGTGGCTATGGACATTTTAGATAATCTGAACCAAATAAATATTGATCCGGATTTTGTGTTAGGAAATGTGTTAGGCTTCAATGAGCCGGATATAACGCTAGTAGAGTTTAACTATGCTATAGAGCAGAAAAAAGACTCGGCGGCAGGATTAGATAATATCTACTATTCTATGTTAAAAAATCTCCCAGATAAGGGCAAAAGAAACTTGATTGAAATATATAACCAATGTATGAGGGGTAGGGAAGTACCATCCCAATGGAGGAAAACTTTAATTTTTCCAATCTTAAAAGATAGTAAAGATAGTAATATAGCCAGTAATTTTCGGCCTATAGCGCTTAATTCGTGTATAGGAAAAACCTTAGAGATAATCATTAAAAATAGATTGGAATGGCAATTGGAAAACAAACAGTTCTTTTCAAAATATCAAATTGGGTTTAGAAAGGGGAAGGGATGTATTGAGAATTTAGCCTACCTCACCTTAAGTATTCAAAAAAATTTTCAGAAGCGGGTCCATACATTGGCGGTATTTGTGGACATTAGGGCAGCATATGACCATGTAAATATTTTTAAATTGTATAATATTCTGATGGAAGCCGGAATTTCTATAGAAATCTCCAATCTGATTTTTAAATTGTTGGATGGAAGGGCGACTTATGTATTGGAGAAAGGTGGGCATATTGTCGGACCTAAAAATATCTCAGTGGGTTTAGCACAGGGCTCCCCTCTGAGTCCATTGTTGTTTAACATATATACTAAAGGGTTGCATAATAGGATTAATGGAAAGGTCAAACTTTTACAGTACGCAGATGATATAATTTTATTAATGAAAGGCCTGGACCTTGGTCAGATGATTGAAAATATGAATCGCACTTTAGAAATTTTGTCAGAATTATTTTCAGAATTAAATTTTAAAATTTCCTCAACAAAATCGGCAGGCATGATTTTTCAACCCAGTAAGCATGAAGCCCCAGCTCAGGATCTAATATGCGAAAATAAGGTCATACCGTGGGTGAGGGAATACAAGTATCTTGGGATGATTATAACGAACACTTTAAACTGGAAACAGCAAATTGATAAGATGTGCAACAGTGCAACGATGTGAATTAATGTGATGAGATCAATATCGAGAGTATGGTGGGGAGCAGATCCAAAAACTCTATTAAACATCTACAGGGGAATAGTGAGGTCCCATCTCGAATATGGGTGTCAAATATTGAGTCCTACGACAAAAAAAAATAAAGAAAAATTGGATAGAATTCAATTCCAGGCTCTTCGAACTGCAATAGGCTGTATGAGATCAACACCTACCAATGTGCTGTTGGCTGAGTGCGGGGAAACATCGTTGGAATTTAGAAGATTATGGTTAACAAAAAAATTTGTACTTAAAAACGTTTATCTCGAAAATAATATTATAGTCGAAGGCATCAAGGATTTATTTAATGAAGTTAAACAAAAATAGGGGATATTTTGGCAGACGGGAACTGCCCTACTTTATACCGGCCTTGGAGGAAATTGGTCAATACGAGGAGGAAATTCAGAAGCATGACACTCTTCCATGTTTTGTGTATGATAGAGTCACTCAAATGAAATCAGTTCCAATCATACCTACAAAATTTAAGAAACAAGACCCATTTGTTAGACTGGAATTTGCGGATTTCAAGGATAAGTACTTGAAAAATTATGAAGAGTTTTATACTGATGCGTCAGTTGACTGGAGACAGCAGGAAGCTGGATTCGGCGTGTACTGTCTAAGTCTAGGATATAGTTTTTCATCCAAATTACCTAATCATACACAAATATGTACCGCTGAAATTGTGGCAATACACAAGGCAGTAAATGTATGCTTAGAAAAGAATGTTGAGAGAGCAGTAATATTCAGTGATTCTCAAAGTGCAATTAAGAAAATTGCAGGTAATAGAAACCAAAAAAACCTTGACCACATTTCTTTTCTCACAAAGCAAATCTTATTGGAGGCGAACGAAAACAATGTCAAAATACAATTGTGTTGGATTCCTGGTCACTCTGGAATAAAAGGGAATGAAACAGCGGACAAGTTGGCCAATGTGGGAAGAATTTTAAATGTTCCATATAATATTGCATTAGATAAAAATGAATTCATATCAATAATAAAATGTAATCACACAGAAAAGTGGAGTCAGGCTTGGCTCAATTCAACCGCAAGAAAGGGTCAGAGATATACCAATCTTGAAAATAAATTCCCCGGGAAGACTTGGTACCAGAACCTAGAGTATGTAGATCGTCGGCATATAACGACTATAATTAGAATGAGAACAGGTCATTGTCTCTATCCTCGGCACCTTCACAGGCTGGGAATCGCTGATTCTCCGGACTGTGAATGTGGTGAGGACGGTAGTTTAGTACATGTAATGTTAGAATGTAAGAATAGACAACCTAGCCTATATGATATGTTGGTCAGGGATAACGTTCCCACCCCAATTTCACTTAATTCTCTGCTTTATAGACCAAAAATTTCCAATGTTAGAACAATAATAAATTTTTTAAGATTGAATAACATGAAGCTTTAACCTTACAATATGTTTGATGGTATCCCCACTTTTAGAACCAATCCGCTTGATCCGAAGCAGTATTTCAATGTCTTTAGCTCCTCCACTGCTCGGGAGCGAGAAGAGTGACATCCTTTGTTGTGCTATCTGTCTTACTAACATTGATTTTTCTGCAACAAGTATAGTATACGCAATAAGGACAGGGGTCCTACTCCGACGCGATTTGATTCGCAGTCCGAATAGTTATATAACTCGGTCTGGCTAAATACCCATGGTAGAGGCCATAACAGAAGGAAAAAAAAAAAGTCAATATCGTTACTAATATAAAATGGCGGCATCTTAATGTTATGGAAATTTGTGCAGAACATCAACAATAAATTAAATGCATTATTGAATTATCATTAAATGTTGTCCATGTAAGTAGCATACAACGCACTTAATTATATTTGAAAAGTTTCTGTTAAAAGCGAAATGTGCGTAACTAATTATTAGATAATGATATCCGTGTTGGTTGATGCCCTACGGAAATGCCTGCTCGATCACCCCATCTGACTCCTTTGGACTTTAGTTCAAACATTTTCTATGGCACACCATATTTATATTATTTTTAAATGATACTTCGTGTATATTATAATTTTTGAAGTGAAACTTCTTTAGCGAGAGTAAAATCAGAAAAAATGAAATGCCTATGAAACGTGTATCAAACTGAAACGCCCCTTTAATTAAGTATGTTTCAGTATAGCTAGAGGGCTGGGCTGAACTTTTCAGCACATGTAGTCGAGGTAAAATGAGGATTCTGGACGAAAATTGGACCCCGTAACCCCCCCCCCCCCCTTTCCCGTTCGGCCAGGAGAGGGGGGAGAAGAAAAAACTTAAGTAATTAATTTCGGGAGAACGGGAAGAGCTACGGGAAATTTTTATGGTAGGTGCGCCTCATGGGACCGGGGCTAGTTTGGATTATGGGTAGATTTTGGTTGTTTTTTACCGATTCATCAGTGGGGGAGGGAATTATACCCCACCTCCCTAGATAACTAAAAATTTTTGAAAAATTAGGGAAAAAGTTGAAAAAAAAAACGTTCAAAATTGTTCGGAAAGTTAATAAAAGTACTATAAAACACAACAAGAAAAAAAATAATAAAAAAAATAGAGAAATACGGTTTTTGGTGAAAGAGTTCAGCTATGAGATCGGGGATAGGAGATCGGGGGAGAAAAAAATGCTTTATGAAAAAAAAAAGTTTTGAAGAAATGGGAAAAAATTTAAATAAAAACGTAAAAAAAATTCAGAAAGTTAATAAAAGTATTATAAAACGAAATAAAAAAAAATATATTAAAAAAAAAAGATTGTTCGGAAAGTTAATAAAAGTATTATAAAACCAAATAAGAAAAAAATATTAATACAAAAAAATTTTACGGAAAGTTAATAAAAGTATTATAAAATGAAATAAAGAGAAACAACTAATAAAAAAAAGTTAGAGAAACGCGGCTTTCCGCGAAAACAAGTTGAAAAAAAATAAAAAAAAATTAAAAAGTGTCGAAACCGGGGGTAAGTTGAGGAAAAAAAAAGCTTAAAAAAATAAAAACTCAATTCCTAATATCTCTTTCAGAAGTTTCGTTTCATGGAAATGACAGCGCGATTACCTGATTTGACTCCTTTGAACATTTTCAATGGCACACGAAGTTTTTAATATTTTTAAATGAAACATTGTATATATTATCATTTTTTAATAAAGGTAAAGTCGAGGGTAAAATCCTATAACATTCGGTATACTTCCGGGACATTGAATTTTTAACAAATGTAGTTTGGTCCTTTAGATCTTTACTTAAAACAATAAATTTACCTAAATGTGTTAAAAAGTTAACAAGAGACGATCGCATTACTAAGAAACACATGTAATTTTCGATTTTTTGACTGAAAACCGATACTTACTTAAGCCATTTCCTTTTTGATTTAAAGAATATGCAGTTTTCTCTTGAATATATCTGTATTTATGTCAATCGTTATTTAGTTATATCTACTGAAGTACCTATTAGGGGTAATGTAGATAATGTAAACCAACCCAAAGTAACCTCGGTCCTAGCAATAATGACACGCAATGTTCGAACATACTTTTCCCCGGACTTTTCTCGAACAGTTCTCGTGAATTCCTGCAACCTTTGTATGGTAAGGGTGGAAAACGCAGATTCAGTTCAGCCATTGTCTTTATAAACAATGGTTTAGCTGATCAGATACGTCACTTTGAAATTAATCCCGTTTCTCTCAGCACCCTTCCATCGTCTTCAATTTCAATAGAATCAGAAACAGATAGATACGAGTAGCTGTTAGATCTTGGAAGTTTTGACTATGTTTTATTTACGTGGTTATTGTTGAAAGTTTTCTTATGTTTTACTGAAATTGATTGAGAAGTGATTTAAAAAAATCAAAAATAAAATTGTAACTTGGTTAGTCTGAGTTAGTTTCGGAACTAAGTGACTAAATATTAATGTTTTTACGTAAAGAAGCAGATTATGTTCCATTTGAATTGAACATTGAAGAGTACTGAACTTGGAACAGGACCGACAACTGGTTGAATCGCATCTGTTATTCTTGGTGGTTTTCCTCTTTCTTAAAGATCAATATGAAACCGGCTTTTATATTTACACACATTCAAAAGAAAATGATAATAATTAATCAAGAAGACCTACTCAAGAATATAATAAGGTTGTATATAAGTATGGCCTTCAAACATATTCTCAACGTTTGAATATTATGTATTTTATACATTTGTGCGTATTATAGAATTTGAGGTTAACGAATGATCGTTAAAACCGTACCCAAAAACAGTTTTGGGAAAAATTAAGACATTTTATATTTTATATATCTGGCTCCAAACTTGAATAATGCAAATTAAATGGAGCTATGGTTAACCCTGAGGTAAAGAAAGCTTAACTCTGGGAAGTTGTAACAAAAACATTACTTAGGTTCGATGGCAATAAACCAGGCCTGGGGATCCTTTCCGTGCCAGTATAACACCTTTAATTTAATTACCCTGTAGCTTCTGAATTCTTGGAATAATAATGTTGAATGTTCAGGTATAAATTTCAGTGTAAATTTATATTATGTTATGTTAACCCTTGGTTCTACCCTCGGTTCTACCTGTCCCTATATATACAAATAACAATTTATATTTATTAGGTACTTTAATTGGGACTCTTAAAATTATAGAAAAAATAGGAACTTCCTATCCAAAAACCCTGCACCTAATCTACCCAGTAATTTACATAAGTATCAAGAAGCCATTATATCTCGCATTATACTTAACACGAATGATTTGCTGAAGTTCTCAGAGCTATATAGTGTAAGAAATCGTACAGCATTCCGAAGTTTTTTTATTTCTGTATGAAATATTTCCACAGGATTTGAAGGTTTATACAAAATGTATACTTATTAAATTTAAACAACTATAATGCTAGTATCACAGTTCCCTGAGCAGGATGCAAATTAGTGTTCCAAAGGTAGAATTACAGATATATGCACATCACCTTCACAGATAGTGAACCAAGGTGGTACTAATAACTTGCAGGTCCTCGTCTGCTCTGTTTTTGAAAACATTTACGGAGGAAGCGGTGACAGTTTCTTCTCTCAACGAGGTCCACGGTTATACCACTCGATTAGAGATAAAGTTTTTTTCTGGAAAGTTTAGTACACCGCTCTTTGGACAATTTAAGGCTATGGCCACGTAGGTTTGCATTTTCACTGATCTGGTAGATGTTAAGGTCAAGTGCATAGTACCCTCGATAGTACCCATTTAAGGTTTTAAAAGTCTCTATAAGATCCCCTCTTAGTCTTCTTTCTCTCAATGTTAGAAGATTCAATATTTGCAGTCGTTCTTCATATGGTAAGTGCTTAGTTTCTAGTGGAATTTTGTAGCCCGTCTCTGGACTGTTTCGAGAAGTTCTATATCCTTTGCAAAATAGGGACTCACATGAGACTTGTACAGCTTTGTTATAAATTTCACTCATTTGCTTTCAAAGGCTTTTCCAATGAGAAACAGAACTGAGTTTGATTTAATGACCATTTTTGCTATGTGTGTTTCCCAGTTGAAATCGGAACTTAATGTTATTCCCAAATCCTGCTGTTCTTACACATGTTTTAGTGGTCTAGTCTTAAGATAGTAATTGTGCTGAGGGTTATTTTTTCTCTATATGAAGACAAGTACACTTATCTCCATTGAGCTGTAGTTGCCAGGCTTGTGTCCAAGCTTTCAATGAGATTAGGTCATCAGTCAGTGTGATTGCTAGTGAGAGGATTTCCAAAGATCTTAGTGTCATCAGCAAAACATGCCCGGTCAGACATGATGTAGTCAGCTAGATCTGTAATGTAGACCTGAGGTCGAGCCTGAGGTACTTCACTAAGAACATCGTATGGTTGGGACATTTGATTGTCGTGCTCTCAGAAAGTTGTCGATCCAAGTGAGTAATCTTCCTCGTATGCCAATGTGCTTCAGTTTTATCAAGAGTATGGTGTGTGGGACCTTATCAAATGTCTTTTCATAATATAGGTAAAGTATGTCCACGGGTTGGTTCTCATCAAAACTTTTTGTCCATCGTTTTAAGCATGTTATTAAATTTGTGACTGTTGATCTTTTGGGAAGAAATCCGTGTTGACTTGGTGGTATACTTTCATTTTCTAGAAGGAATGATGTAATTTCCTTGAAAATAACCTTTTCCATCAGCTTACAAGATACTTATTGGTCTGTAATTAATGGCATTGTATTTGGTTCCTTTTTAAAAAATGGGGATGACATGGGCACTCTTCCAGATCTCTGGAAAGTTTCCAGATTCAATATGCTGGTTCATAGCCTTTGCTAAAACAGCTGCCAGTGAGTCTTGACACTTTTGCAGGAATACCGTTGGAATATAGTCAGGGCTAGGGCTGGAGCCCGATTTTATGGCTGTTAATGCTTCTTTTATCTTTTTTGGTGTGAAAACAACTAGTCCCAGCTCCCAATTTGATCTAGATTCTAGTGAGAGTGAAGGAAGGTTTGTGAGGGTCTCCTTAGTGTAGATTTTACCAAATTAATCTGCAAATAGGTTTGCCACTGCTTCAGGATCGGACACAATTCCCTGAGTAGCAGTTTTTTAGGATAATAGTGCTTACATTTGAGTTTAATGATCTTTTGACATATTTAAAAGTCAAGTGGATGTAACTGCCTCCGATCGGCCAGTTTCACGTTGTATACAAAAATAAAATTGCCATCGAAGTCAAATCGATTTGATTGACAGTGAAATAATTGACATATTTTTTTTAGGTGAAATATTTTTGAGTTTTTATCCACTTTTGTTTTCTTTTTGCAAAAAATTACCTAGCACCGAATAACCGACAAAATCTCTGACGTAAACAAACAAACAAATCTAACCAAACTTTCTAAATCGAGTTAATGCATATGAGCTTCATTTTTCAATTCGATTTCGATCCAGCAGCCCCCGTTTTCAAATGCAAATTCAAATTCAATAGTCTTTAATCATAAAAAATTGTTACAATAAACCACTAAGCATAGTATAACAATTGAATTGATTTGCGTCACACATAAGTTTGAATAGGCACCTACTCAAATCTCATTCGCACTATTAAAAAAAAAAGAAAATTCTTATTACTATACAATTACTGGTAAAACGTACATACATTAAGCTTAAAATCTATTAAAAAAACAAACAAACGCTATATAAGAACCGTATAATATACATATTAAATATTGAAAATATTGAAAATATTGCAGGTGCTTCAAGAAATCTTGAGGACAAAACACTGTGAAAAAAACAAGAGTTAAAAACCTAACTTAAACAAATAATTAAAAATATTGATAAAATTCCTCTGCTGAATACGGTTCTATTGTAAGAAGGAGATCAGATATCATTTTTTTAAATAATTTAAAATCCTGTTCAATCCTTAAGTCACTTGGCAGTGCATTGAAGAGCTTAATGCACGCATACAAAGGACCTCTCTCAGTTGCTGTCAACCGATGAGATGGAATATTTGGTCCTGCATATCTAGTATTAAAATGGTGGTTAGTTTCATGTTCAGAAAATTTATGTCGGTTTTTGTGGAAAAACATAAGACATTCATAGATATACAGTCCTGGGAGTGTCAGTATGTTCAGAGATTTAAATCTACCTCTACAGCTTTCCCTGTAACCAAGTGACAACAGGACCCTGACAGCATGTTTCTGAGCAACAAACACCCTGCCCGCATCAACACTTCCTCCCCAAAACATTACCCCAAATCTCAGGACAGAGTGAACATTGGCAAAATAGACCATTCTCAAGCTGACAAGAGTCCAGATATCTCGACATAACTCTTAGTGAATAACAGGCAGAGTTGACTCTGGCCCACACACTGGAGCCAATGCAAACCTCTGTTGAAAACCCATTGTTTCTCTGCTTCGTCCTAAAACATAGATAGTTGGTCTTGTCCTCATTCAACACCAGACGGTTTTTCAGGAACCATTCCTGTGCCGCTTCCAACCGACCACCAGATATGTTGAGGAGCTCAGACAGGCTGCTGCCAATGACTAGCAGATTTGTATCATCTGCAAAATTTACCAAATGTGTTCTGTTGTTGAGAATTTCAGCCGCCATGTCATTCACATAAAAAATAAAAAGCAGTGGACCCACAACACTACCCTGGGGAACACCCCACTTAGGCTTTCCCACATCTGACACGTGCTCCTCACCTCTCCTGCGATGAGTTAGGTATGATCGAACCCAGCGTAAGGCAGGTCCTCTTATTCCATACCTTTCCAGTTTCTCTAGCAGGATATTATGGTCTAGACAGTCAAAGGTTTTAGATAAATCCAAGAAGATGCCTAGAGAACAACTGCCATTTTCCAGAGCAACCAAGATCTTTTCGACAAAGCTGTAAACAGCAGTCTCCACTGATCTGCCTCTAAGGTAGCCATGTTGGGAGTCGCTTAACAGCTTGCAGCACATTGCCACTTCAAAGACCTTAGAGAAAGTGGGGATTAAGCTGATAGGGCGATAGTTTTCCATGACAGTTGTGTCTCCTTTTTTATGTATGGGTTTTATTAATAATAATTTTAGATCTTTAGGAAATATGCCATATTTAAAAGAGTTATTTATTATGTGGAATAAAGATACAACAAGCTGATCGGCACATGCCTTTAAAATATTAGAAGAAATTTCATCGTGTCCAGAGCTCATTTTATTCTTTAACTTTGAAATAATGTTGAAAATTTCTGAAATGGTAACTGGTGTTAAAAAGAAGGATTTGTTATTGTAAGTTATATTACAAGAGAAGACATTGTGGTTATTAGAATTTTGTATGAAATCAGAGGCAGTATTTAAAATCATGTTGTTGTATTGGTCTGCAATAAGTTTAGGATCACCCGTGATCTGACACTCCCTCAACCGCTTTTTATCCCCCTTAATATCACGGACAATTTGACAAACGCACTTGGATTTGTTATCACTACTTAAAATCCTCTGAGAATATTGGTTATTGCGAGAATTAGCAAGCAACACATTATACTCCCGCTTTTTTGACTTATATTTACCAGAAAACTCACCCCGAACTGATCTATCCAACACAAGCAGAACCTCTAGCTCTTGCTTGCATTTATCTATCTCAGGGCTCGATATGTGTAGTCTTTTTTTACTTTTTAATTGTAAGTATTTTTCTGGAAAGCACATACCAAAAATTAGTGTAGAATTCCCATGAATTTGGTCCACTGTTCGTCCACGAGAGAATCAGGAATGGCAAAAATACCGATTCCCAATCCTCAGAAGACAAACAATGTTTTAGCTGGTTTTTGTTGTTTTCATGCAAGCAGAGTTAATTTAAATCCCAGAAAAAGGTGAATCTGCCTTTAGACCGAAAACCTCGCCTAAAACGCTTAAAACCCTGCTTTCATGACGGTTTCATGGAGTTTTTAATACTGTTTTGGTATTGAAACTTCCATGAAAACAAGGTTTCAATTCGTTTTCAGTAACTACGTTTATCTCGAAAAATCTAGATCCGATCGATTCAATCGCATCTAGTGAATCTCCGTGTTTGTCACATCAATTATCAGATCTAAATATCCAATAATCCAATTCTTCGATCGTTTGCAAATAAACAGAGACCGATATAGGGTTAGATAAAGCGGAACAATCTTCTTTTTTAAAGAATTTCTGGCAAAAACTCATAAGGGGGGCAATTTTGGATGTTTCTGAAGAATATGAGCTCATTATTAATATTTTCAAAAACAATTTATAATTTAGCAAACCAAAGACAAAAATTAAAAAAAGTGAGGTTAGAGATTGCCGATGCCGACAACCCGGATCAGCTGACAAATGAAATTTCAGTCTAACCCGATTGAAATACCGCATCGAATCGAAGGCTTCCAGCCAATAAGAATATCAGGCGAAATCGTTTATGATATTTTCAAGGGGATGAAGCTTCTATCGGATGAATTAGATCCGATCGGATGGCCTGAGATAAACGTAGGCAGTCTCAAAGTCGATTCATCTTTTTCTGGGATCGTATCGGGGTTGAGAGCGCACCCGGCTGGATCGAAATCGAATTGAAAAATGAAGCTCATGCGCATTAATTTGATGTAAAAAGTTTGGTTAGATTTCTTTGTATATATTTTAAAGCCTGTTTACACTACAAAATTGCGCATGCTATGCAATCAAAATTTGCCCGTAGGCATGCGCAACAGCTGATGCAAATTTCTTTGCATGGCGTCAAATTGGAACACGCACTAATTTTATTGCACGTTGCATGCCATTTTTGGCTAAAATGACAATTTCCAATATAAAAATAAATAAAAAATACCTGTAATCTTAAAATTCAGATATTTTGTATTTTCTTTATTTATCTCTTGTGTTTTTTGGTTTTTGGGAGTGAATTAATAATTTAAAATTGATACAGTATGTCTCAGAAGAAAGTAGGTACTGTGCAATAGGTAAGTACCTAGTCAAATCTTTTTGGAAATGTAAATACAAATCAGCTGATTAATGTCATTCTGCGGCATTGGCACAACTGCTTGTCAAAATGTTTGCATAAATGATTGCGTCTTCGTGTAAACAACGACGCGATAAAATCCAGATTGCATTGCACCTATAATGTAAACTCCCTTTTAGAGATTTTGTCGGTGGTTTGGTGATAAATGTTTGTAAAAAGAAAACAAAAGTGGAGATAAAACCTAAGAAACTCCATCTTAACACCTACAACATGGAGGAATGTTTGACGCGGAGTTCTATGCTTATTCGAACTATTTCGTCAAGAATTTCAAAACGATCTGAATGCGATTTCAACCAAACACGATTTAAAAAATTAATATAACGTGAATGCATCACTGAATACGTGGAATTTGAACCTGAATATGAAGTACATTTGGGTTCCTCCTAGGCTTCTTTTTAGGTACCTATTTCAAGTCATGGTTTAATTTTTAACATTTGCTTGTAATGGTAATAATGACTGGACTTAACCGATAGATAGGTAAGTAATATTAATAATTCAAGTTTAGCAATCTTCCATCCCGATTTTCATTCTATATCTACGAAAACTAGTAATTTTAAGGTTATTTTTTGGGGTTGCTCTACAGGTTGCGCGTCACGGGAGCCGGGAATTGATGATTTATATTCCATGTGTCAATTATGTTAAATTATTGATATTTGTTCCGTTCGCATGATTACTAAAACACCTTATTTTATAAAGATATTAAACGAATTTGGAGCCTACCTTATTTTGAATAACGTCCACAATAACGTAAATGAGTAGAACGATTTCCTGTTCATCCGAGCCCATAAGGGAGCCTTGTAGGCCCGCCGTCGCCACGTAAAGGATGCAAATATGATGGGGCCCCGCCATGTTCAACCCTTTGATACTCATTTGGGAAATTCGCGCCTTTTTTTCAAATCCTCCAGCACATCATAAACAAATGCCATCGGCGGCCATGTTGCCACGTGAGACGATTCACAACAACCTGTCGAATCCGGACCACAAACCCGTTAGGTTCGGGAAAGCGTATTTTTTTTAGACGAAAGTAGCCAAATCCCGAAGAGATTTGTTGTTTGATTTCGAGTCGCGAAGCTCGTATCTTATCAGCACAGTCCTAAGTAATTTACGATCACAGATAAAATATGTTTAACTTAACCTAAGTTCGACACCTTGTACGAAAACACAACAAATTTAAGGGTCGGTTTTGGTCTATCACAAGTTTGAACTGCAAGCAGGGGCACTGGAACGT
>MU185527.1:39461-110726 GCA_016904865.1 Pissodes strobi
TTTAAAAAATATATTCAAAACAAAATAAAATATTGCTCCAGTGTAAAAAACTGGTTTTAAAAGCTAAATTTTCCCTCGAAATCCTCCAAAAATCGAAAGAAACCGCTGTTTATCTTTCGAAAATGTTTTCTACCTTTAAACCGTTTTCAATGAGATTCAGGCAATTCGGCATTTTCAATCGGTTTGATGCGATTTATTGGTATGTTCTGCTCAACCCACTTTAACGTACGAAGGTTTGGTTGCTCCAGATTATTCGCTTTTCCAGGAATAAAAAAAAAATAAGTGAAGCCAAAACTCCAAAATGTATTTTAATCAAAATTGTTTAATCTTTTTAATAGTTATCGTATATTAAAGCAAAATTTTGAAAAATTGCCTTAATTAACGTAATAACTGGGAAACCGAAAATCTGATCGCTCGAATGAGAATGGCTGAAGTCGACTCGGGCCGACTTTATCCGAATAAGTGTTAAATAGCTGAGCGTGACGGCTCAGTCTGACCATCCTAATATCGGAAACATGTGAATCTACCTTACGAAAGCTCCCCTTTCGTCATCGTTTCCCATTATTATTAATATGAAATAAGTGTGAGGAATAGAGCATTCAATAAATCTATAAAGCGGATAAACGATTAGGCAACACTGCTTCTAACGATGCAGATTTAAAAAATGTATTACGGACGTAGGTACGTCTTTAAAACAGCTACAAGTTAATAATTAATAGTCGATTTCCTTGTACACGCTAATTAGCCTAAATATGCACTCATTAAAGGCTAGAATTTCTTCGATTGGCGAGTAATAACTCAATAATCATCAGTCAGTGTGTCCCAAAGTAACTTTCTCCCTAGCGATTATAAATCAAATTATTAGGTGTTTTTGCAGGCTGTTCACACTGGCGAAAAATAAACAAACAAAATAGCATTAAATATAAGAAAAGAAGAAGTGAAAAGTTCAACAAAGCGAAATTGAAAATGAAACAAAAAAGTATATAAAGTTTTTTGGAAGTGCGCCGCCGATTGAAATACGTGGGTCAAAGCTGAATGCATATAGAACGGCATAATACGTATTTAGGTAGATGATTATTCGAATTAATATACACTGTGCGTCTTTTGAAGCGACTAATTTAATTTTATAACTTAAAACTCTAAAATATATCTTTTATCACTTTCATGAACTCATTTGAGCACTATTGCAACTGCAAAAATGTTAAGCTTAGAAGATGTTCACTTGGTGATACAAAAGCATATCGGCAAAAATACCAAGCTTTACGTAATGTACAAAAAGTTAGAAGAACATGAAAGGATAAATAGGAAAATATGGGTCAGGGAACTTTTTGTTCAAGATCAGAGAGGTTCACAAAGATCTAGTAGCAATTTGGCAGAGGAAAAAAGGTTTAAAGATAACAGGATTTTTTAACTATTTACGGATGTTACCAGATTCAATTCAATTCAATTCTGCTTTATTGTATGAAGAGCTAACACTCCTATTTACAAAGCTGTTATAAGTACAAAAAACATTAAGCATGTAATTGTTGAATGAATAAATTAGTAATCCTTATGCATAACAAAATAACACAAAAGGCAAACAAACAAGAACAGCAACTATAAGTTTACAACAATTATAAGTTCATAATTATAAGTTTACAAGATGGTTAACAACAATTGCAATCTACAATGCTTCATGAAAAAATTCCTCAAGAGAATAAAAGACCTTGCTTAACTGTTTATTAAAAAATCTCTCACTGTCTAAATTTTTGATTTCCAGAGGCAGATGGTTAAATATTTTTCATCCCTCATATAAATGATTGAATTTTTAGTCAAAGAAGTTTTTGGGATGGGTAATCCCAAATTATTGCTTCCGAATCTTGTTACCATCAACGGCATTGCTCTGCTATCCAGTGATCCTTTGTATTTTCTGTAAACCATACTTGCAGTCATTAAGATAAAAAGTGAAGTCAATGTCAATATTCTTTCGCGAATAAACAGAGGCCTGCAGTGCTCCCTAGGGCCGACGCCACATAAGTACCGCAAAGCCCGCCTTTGAAGAAAAACGGACTGAATCAAATGACCACACGCAAAGCCCCAAAATTGTATTCCATACTTCAAGTGTGACTCCATTAAGGCAAAATACACTTCCCTTGAAACATCATGTCCCAAATTTATTTTTGCTGCCCTTACCGCAAAACATGATGATGCCAACCTTCTTCGCAAGATCTGTATATGGCCATCAAACTTCAACCACCAATCCCAGAAACTTATAAGTGTCCTTGCCACTTAATGGAACACCATCCAGAACTATGTCAGTTACAGTACATTTAAAGCTTATAATATTAGTTTTCTCAACATTAAAAATCAGCCTGTTGCTATTGCACCACTCCACTATTGTTCCAATATCACGGTTTATAGTATCCCTCAATGAGTGGCAGATCCTAGCCACAGAATTGATGTATCATCGGCAAATAGAGTAAATGACCCATGAATATTGATGGAAGCTAGGTCGTTTATATATAAAAGAAACATAAGTGGGCCAAGCACTGAGCCTTGAGGAACCCCATGCTCAATGTTCTCTCCTGCCGATAGTTTATTTAGACAGTTCATATATTGTTTCCGCTCAGTTAAGTAAGACTGTAGCCAGTTGAGAGTAACACCTCGAAAACCATAACAAGTAAGTTTCTGCAGCAGTATTCCTCGATCCACACAATCAAATGCCTTGGAGAAATCACAGAACACTGCTGCAGCTACCTCTCCCCGATTTAGACCAAGATACAGTCCCTCAAGAATATTAAATACCGCATCACAAGTATTTTTGTCATTTTGGAATCCAAACTGGCTAATATTCAACAATTTATGTTTTTCTAGATTTGACCATCTTTTCTATAATTTTAGATAACGTAGGAAGAAGCGATATAGGACGATAACAAGAAGGATCTTTAAAACTGCCACCTTTAAACAGAGGTCTCACCAAAGCTGACTTTAAGTCATCCGGGAATACACCCGAATCAAGAGACATATTTAATGCAGTAGACAAAATCTTCAACACACAATCCGGCAACCTGCTAAATATTCTTACTGAAACCTCGTCAATACCCGATTAGTTTTTATTTTTAATTTGTCCAAATATGGTTTTAATTTCATTAATATGAGTATGAAACAAGCTAAAGAAATCCGACACTGAAATATCTCTCAAGTACTGCATAGGATCCAACCCAGGTGGCATCTGGCAGGTCAGCTTCCGAGCAATAAAAGTCATTAAAGCTGTCAACATCAATCTGATGCTGATTACTAGAACTGACAGTCATGCCTCTCAAACCATCAATTATGCGCCAAACTTCTCTAGACTTGTTTTTTGCCTGAGCAATTCTATTATTATAATAATTTTGTTTCGCTTACTTAATTACCTTGCGATAAATCCTTTTATATGTGTCAAAGTATGTCATAAAAAATGTGGCTCAAAAAAACTTTCTAAGAGTATGTAGGCATCTAAGATTTTTAGAGGATACCCTTATCCCCCTTGTAACCCATGGCTTCCTATTTTTCCTTTTACAGTTTTGAGAGGAAAACTCTCTTGAAAAACAAATTAGTTTTCGGTTAAAACTCTCAAGTGGGTCTGACATTACAAATATTGATTCCCAGTCCATTCTCCAGCAATGACTTATAAACCTTTGAAAGTTTCTCTCGCTGTATATTCTCATTTTCCTATTAATTTTCGTAAGCTTGTTGGATCTCAGTGGTGTGCTTGATATTATAGCCTCATGATCCGATAAACCTGAAGGCACCACAACTGCCTCACATTCAAAGTCTCCGAGCCAGCAGTAATCCTTGTAGGAGTAGTGACCAGAAGCCTTAGATTAAATGACTCAAATAGATCCAAAAAACTCTGAGTATGCCCATAACTGACATCAAGATAGTCAATGTTCAAGTCTCCAGTCAATATTAATTTAGCATCAAGTGGCAAACCTAAGAGTAAAGTCTCCAGAGCACTCAAAAAGCCACAAATATTACAACTAGAACTAGGTCGATATATGCATAAGACGAAAGTATTAAGTGTCCCATCATACATAAATTCACCCTCAGAGGCCAATTCATTAAACTTTGAGACATCCACAAAGTTCAAGTATTCATGAAGATCTTCGCGCATAAATAATGCTGCGAAAACAGGATATTTTTGAGTAATGAGGGATAAATAATGTCGGTTACTCTGACCTTTTTCTTCCTAATTTGGAGTGGTAGAGAAACTTTTTCTCGACCGAGGCAGCACCAACCCATGTCCCACTGAAAGGATTGGTTATAATATTTCCAGATGTTTCCAGTCCTGGGGCATGACGCGGTTTTCCTCCTTCTTCCTTACACGTCATAAAAATACTGATACTGATGATATAATGATGATGGATTCAGCCAATACAAAATATTCCGGAGGTAAAATACCCTCCCATTCGGATCTCCGGGTGGAGGGTGTACGGGGTGGATTCACATCGAAGAAAAGTAACTTAAGAATTGACTTCGGCAACATCAGAGGTCTTAATGCCAACATTAATTCTGTCCATCACCATCTCCAGACAGACAAACCTAGTATTTTGGGATTAACGGATACCCAAGTCAGCTCATCTACGGACACTGTCCATATGATTTGCCCCAATTACGAACTTCACACCAAGTTCCGATTTAAACGAGGTGTTAGCGCTTACGTCCGCAGTAACCTCTCATGTCACTGAGCAGAGAGTTTGGAATCGACAAATTTTGATGTTCTTTGGCTCAAGCTGTCACTAAAAGATGCTACTAAATTTATCTGCATTCTTTATCTTTCTTCAAATGAACCCAATTATACGCAACTCTTCTCTTATCTCTCACTAATATTCGACAAACCTCAAACCACCCACCCAGATGCTGAAATAACATTCGTGGGTGACTTTAATGTTCACAACATCCCTTGGCTAAAGTTTTCTTCCCGGACAGATGGTACGGGCAGAAAAGCTGAGGCTTTTGCAATCACCTGCGGCCTGGCTCAACTTGTGGACGAGCCAACACGGATACCGGACGTTGGAAACCATCAGGCTTTCTTACTGGATTTGTTCCTAACAACATCCCCAAACTCTTATAGGATAAACATTACATCACCACTGGGTAACTCTGATCACAAACTTATATCAGCTCTGTCCACCTGACCATCTCCACCGTCTTCTAAAGCATTTCCTCGCAAAGTGTTATAAACATGCTAATTGGAGGGAACTTCGTAAGTTTTTCTTGTCATTTCTTTGGAGGGACGTCTGTTTTAAATCCAGCGATCCATCTGTAATTGCTGAATCCATCCAAGTCATTCTCATTTGAATGGAGACATCAATTCCTTTCTCTAAAAAACGATCCTATCCTAGAAAATCATGGATCAATAAAAGGCGGCGGTTTCCAAAAAAAACCAAACTTATCGCAAATGGCGCAACAACCCTTCGGTTGTTTCGCGCCGAGCTTTTCTGGATACACGAAATAGCTGCAAACTAATTATTGATCAATCAGAAGCCGATTTTGATCAGAGAGTCCGCGAGAAGCTTTCGAACTGTACGAACGGCTTAAAATCATTTTGGGGATTTGCAAAGGCCATCGGGAAAAACTTTTCATCTTCAAGTTTTCCACCACTATTGCGCGAAGACAATTCCGTTGCAGTGACTGCAAAGGAAAAGGCAGACTTGTTTGCCTCAATGTTTGCACGAAATTCCACCCTTGATGCACAAGGAAAGGCTCCACCAATGCTGCCTAGGATCGCCACAACAATGCCAGAAATCGTTTTCAAGCAAAGACAGGGACTGGATGGAATTCCCCCCATTGTTCTCAAACAGTGCGCACTGGAGCTGACACCTATTCTAACCAAACTATATACCTTATGCTACAATAGAGGTATTTTCCCAGCCCTCTGGAAGCGGGCTAGAGTGCAACCTGTCTCTAAGGAGGGACAGAAAAATATTGCCAGTTACCGTCCAATATCTTTAACTCATTAACACCGAGATCCTAAAATATCTTGAAGAGAACAACATAATATCTAATAGACAATATGGATTTAGAGCGAAGCGCTCACCAGGAGATCTGATGTCTTATGTAACACACATCTGGAATTCAACCCTGGAAACACACGGGGAGTCTCGAGTCGTTGCTCTTGACATCTCCAAAGCCTTCGGCCGGGTGTGGCATCAATTATTTCTGAACAAACTTTCAGCTTATGGCTTTCCACCGGCTCTACATACAATATTGTCTAGTACTTTTTTTGGATAAAAGGAGTATTCAGGTCGCTATCGATGGTGTCTCGTCCAAGGCATTTGCCATCAATGCTGGTGTTCCGCAAGGTTCGGTTTTGTCTCCAACTTTGTTCCTGCTGCACACAAATGACTTACTAAAGCTTACTGAAAACCCCATTTACAACTATGCAGACGATAGCAATCTTGTATCATCCTTTTCTTCTGACAAACCATTATCATCGGCCACTCTGGGACAACTAAGAAGGCAACAGACTGTTTCAATCAATCGACACTTAAACACAATTTTGAATGGGGATCCAACAATCTTGTAACCTTCAATGCCAAAAAGACACAGACTGCTGTGTTCACCCGGAGAAAATCTAAGGGAAACTACTTTGACATCATTATGGAGGGGGAAATCCTTTCTCCATCCTCGAATCTTTCGCTTTTTGGAATAATCGCAAGCACTAACTTTTCATGGGATGAGCTTGTCCGAAGTCTCGCCAAGTGTGCCTCTCAAAACCTGGGTGTACTTTTTCGTGCCAAAAAATACTTCAGCTCCCATCAGCTGCTTACACTCTATAAAGCGCAAATCAGACATACTATGGAGTATTACTCTCACATTTGGAGTTCTGCTCTCAAACATACTCTAGCGCACTTAGACTCCATCCAGAACCGAGCTGTTAGACTTATTAACGACGAAACACTCGTTCCCTTCACACCTTGGAACATAGGCGGATGGTGGGTGACCAATATTTTCACGGAAGGTGTTTGACCGAACTGACCACTCTGATTCCCTCCGGTGCCAGCTTTCTGCGTTCCACACGACCAGCTAGAAGCTCTCATCCATATGCTGTTCAACAGAGCACACCCAGAACCAGCCTCTATCAAAATTCTTTCTTCTGGCGTATGACGAGCATCTGGAACTCCTTACCAACCGAATTGTTCCCAGTTGGCTACAGTCCAAATATCTTTAAGAAAAGAGTCAATCGGTATCTTTCCTCCTTGCCGTTTCCTACTTGCAGTGCACATTAGGGTATTATAGGCAACGCCTTTGCAAGTGCACTGAAAAAAAGAGTATTTTCCTTCCAAAATATAAATAGAGTGGCTGTAGTTATGTCCACTCATAAAGAGCACAAGATGTAGCAATTATAAGCTTATGTTATGCTGTTGGGCTCAATAAGTCATGTGTTGGAGAAGTTAAGGGAGTCGGTACTTGAGAATTTGTGGTTGAGCTGGGCTGGGCTGGCAGCTGAACATATTGTCCTACAAAAAAGTGTTTAATTTTATTTCATATTAGTGATACAACGTTATAATATTTAGTGTTACGATAAGTTTATTTACATAAATAATCCTTCACGAACACAAAATTAAGTTTAAAACTATTCACAATTAATTACTTTGCATGGTTGCACGATCATACATAAACCTTATCAGCTCATAATGTCTGAATGCTGGATCTGGTAGAGCTGCAGCTTCTGAACCAGACCACTGGGCGTATATCTAGTTATACTTTGTTCTTGAGTCTTATAGAAGAATACCTTATATACTTCCACTTCTTCTGGATATCCTCTAAACTAACTTGTTCCCCAAATAAATAAATAATTTCCCCCCAAAGAGCAAGTTTTTTTGAGATTGTCCGCTCTGAGAGCGAAAGTGGTAACACAAGATTGTAAAGGGCAGTACGATCTGCGTCCACCACTTCAATATTGTGCCGGAAGCTTCGCGCTTGCGTAGTATGTTATACGAATTGCTGAAGGCGTGGTCAAATTTAAAACGCTAGTTTACTCATGTCTTTAGGCTGCAATGAATTGCTTCCAACTGCTCTGATGGGATTAACGATCAAAACAATAAATCGTCGGCTTCGATTGCCGTCGTTGTTTTCTTTTATTTGTTAAGGATATGTTTGTGAAAACTTTTTTTTCTTCATTTTGGGCATGCCTTGGGTTAGTTTTGGTATATTTTTGTTGATTGCGCCTCGGTAGCGAGCGAAGCGAGCGGACGGCCATGCGGGAAGTGAAATATTAGGCATAAAACAGTAAACAAAAGCGTGAAGCTTCCGGTACGATATTGAAGGGGTGTACGCAGAGCCTTGTGTAACGACAGGTCGTTCTTAAACCAACGCCCTCTGAAAAACAAGACCTTGCAACTAAGAAAAGCGGTAGCAAATATAGCCACCCAATCTGGGACCGACATTAAATGCTGTAAGGTATATGTTTCGAGTTTTTAACATAAACTATGTTTAACACCTCAGCTGACGTACGAATAGGTGTTATCAAGTGTAATTTCTGTTCGGTTCTAAAATACGGTATCTTGTTGGATAGAGATATAGATAGATGGTGATTCAGAAGTACTTTGTGCTTATTTAAATATTGATACTAATTCGTTAGTTTCAGTTATGTAAGACCCTCGCTTTTGACGACCAAATGTAAGAGAGACAAATGCATTTGGATTAGTTATTGGGTTAACTTTGATTATGTTGTAACAGTCCGATTTTGCCAGTGTGAAATATTTTTGAATTTCATTTATACGCCGCATTTAGGAAACAAAGATGCTATATTTTGCACTCATCGGTTTATTAATTCTAAATTTATTGATTCGATTTGCTGACAATACGCTTAAAATTGCCGCCTTTCTTAATGTAAATTAACTCTATTCTAAGTATGGGTTAACGATATATTTGTATTAGCATTTATAACACGTTGTGACTATATTTATTTTAGTTGATAAACGAAACACATTGTTAGGATAGCTTGGCTTGATTTATATTACATTACCGTAGAACGGCCAGCGAACCGATTTATATTTTTAAGAATTCTGTTAATAAAACCCGCCTTTACGCTGCATTAGACTCGTCGATTCATATTTTATTGTCGGTTTGAGTATTTCATAACTTTTTGGAACCCCTTGGTTGCCGGACTTCTGTTCGTTTTAGGACCTCTGCTTTATATATTTATCTTCTTCTTCTTCTTCTTCTCCTCTCTACGTAACTACGTTACGTAATGTGGCTTTTATCGGTTGGTATTCAGCCATCTCCAAGTTACATAATTGTTCGGCTTGACACGGCAGGCTGCAGTTTTTGTAATGTTCGGTTGTTCGTTCCGAGTAATAGGAGTGGGTTATCCTCCCGTGATTGTCGCTCTCGATTTAGATTTTTAGAGGTTTATCATTTTCGTAGGAGTATTTCCTAGCATTTCTTGAAAATTTTTATTGTGGCTTCCGCTGCCGTTTACCATTATAATTAACGAGAGCTAAGTCGTTTTTATCTTAGAATTATTCCTTGTATCGAAATCACTTGGCATGTTTCAGCCCATTACTATTTCTTGGTCTAACATAGTCCTTTAATCTCGGGGAAGGAGAAAGGCAAATTGACGGAAACGAAAAGAGAGTTCTTCTAGTTAGACCCTTCGGCGAGAAGAGAAGCTTTCTGTTTGAGTGCAGTCAGAGACTCCACATTTAGTTTTGTGATTTAATTCCACCCATTCTTTGGGGATATATTGTGGTATCCCTTGGTGTTTTGACACGACCGATTTTTCGGGATCTAAATACTGTACTAGGTAAGCATTTTCTCTGGAATTATTTTTTTCCCTATTGCTTGTGAAGCACGCGGAGGACGCCATGACGCTAATGATTTTTTCCCTTATTTCTAGAGGTTTTCAAGTTCGTCGAATAAGACCGCGATCGTCGAATCTCCCGTACCCTCACACACTAATGACTACCAATGAGGTAATTATTGCTACAGTTTTTTTTTGTCCAACTTAACGATTTAATTGCTATATCTGTGCTTCGCGTCCCATGCGTTATTTTATCTACTCCATTTTATCAAATCTGAATTTTTTATTTTAATGTAACTTAAGTTTGATCCTATGGGGAAGTTTATATTTTCTTTTAGGGACCCTAAAAGAAAATATAAACTCCCCCATATGAACATTAGGGGTGACTCATACCTATCTTTGTTATATTCAAGTTGTCTGTACCTCAGTATTTCTTTTATTTGCTGATGGTCATTGAAAATTCATTGATAAAATAAAAAAGAATATATATTTATGCAAGGGGGGGGCTATGCTTTTTTTTATTAAAGTAAGGGGGCTTTGTCTAATGCGTACTGGGTTATTTCAGGGTTTTACTAGCAGGCTAGAAGCAGGTTTTCTACCAGGCCTACAACTTTCGAATACCAGGCTACTACCTCAATTAGCGGGCCACAGTCCAATTACAGGGCCACATCTTTAATTAGCGGGCCACAGTTCAATTTCTCGGCTATTTCTCCAATTAACTTGGCGAGTCCTCTACTAGTTTCGTCCACAGGGTCAGTGGTAAGTGGTATTGTACTGAAGCATTTGTCTTAATTATTATCTCTTGTTTTTTTTTATTTTTATGATTAAATATAATGAACTTGGCACTGTAGATGGTGCCTTAATAGAGCCAAGTTTCGTTGTTCATTTATTTTTCTGACCGCATGATGTAATCGTTCTTAATTTCTCTCTTTTTAATATAAATCAAGCATTGACAGGCTTAAAAATAGTTTCAATAATTTTATTCCTTTTATTAATTTATCGAGCCATTTGATTTAATTATTGTGGCCGTTCATTGCTACATATTATTATTGATACATTTAAATTCGGTGCAGCTATTGCGCACGCATACCTATATGTAATTAGCTTAGTTAACATCAAAGTGATCACTTCGGTTTGTAGTGTTTAGTGCATTTAGTTGTAAGGTATACAGTAACGAGTATTAACAACAGAATTGGTCTCCGTACAATCACCATATTGTACCAATTATTAGTTAAATTTAGTAGTCATTTGACATTCTTTTGTCTTTAACTTGCCATTTTACTCCAGATAAATTGTTGCTGTGTTAAAAAAAAAACTTAGTAGCAAATATATTGTTCCTTAAATTTTAGATTTTGTTTTCTTGTTATTAAGTTAAGGTTGAGTTAGTTGATTTAATACGTGTACCTAGCCACCCTGCAGAACACCAGCGGAGCTTTTTCAATTTAGTTGGACAGAACTGGTGGCGCTCTAACGACCCCACTACCGGGGCCAGGCATTTGCCATACGACTCTCCGGGAGGTTTCCTTTTAATTAAAAATCCTTACTTCTGACTTCAAGAAAAAAAAACGTGTTGCAAGGTGATAGGCGGGGCTGGTCAAGCGGGTAGGGCGCTCATCTCAATGCGCTTGTTTGGTTATTTAAAGTTAGTTTCGATTATTTTTGCTTAATCCGGGATACGAAAGACAAGCGAGCATAGCGCGCTTGTCTCTAGTTTGGTTAATTGGGGTTAGTGTTGGTTAGTACGGGTTAGCTTTGATAGTCTGGGTTGGTTTTGTTTAGTTGGGATGATAAAAAATATAAGCGCGCATATAGTACGTTTGTTTCTTTACTTTGGTTAATTAGGGTTAGTTTTGGTTAGTCTGGGATAGTTTTACTTAGTTTGGGAGAGTGACGAGATAAGCGCGCGTATAGCGCGCTTGTTTCTTTACTTTGGTTAATTAGGGTTAGTTCTGGTTAGTATGGGTTAGCTTTGATTAGTCTGGGTTGGTTTTGCTTAGTTTGGGATATCGAAGAGACAAGCGCGCGTAGCGTAGTGTTGGTTAGTTTGGGTTGGTTTTGCTAAGTGGGGGATAGTGATGAGACAAGCGCGTAGGTTAGTCTGAATTAGTTTTGGTTGGTATTAGTTAGTTTGGGTTAGTGTCGGCTATTTTGGGTTAGCTGTGGTTGGTTTAAAGGCAAGTGCGCGTAGCGCGCTTGTTTAGTTAATTTGCCAAATTGGGATTCTACTTTTTGAAACATGCACTTGACCTGGAACATTTACCTACTTGAAAATCGAGAATATTAGTCAAGTGTGACAACATTGCAAGTAAATTTTCACCATTACGTCAAATTGGGAGAGTTTTTGCGTTAAACTGTATTACTAGACAGCCTCATTTGTGATTTTATCATTTCATTTTTGGCGTCAAATGTGATTTGCGCAATATGAAACGTGTCACAAACAACACTTCTAATAATGTCTAATCCGCGTCAAACAAATAAGAATTGCAAAATTCGAAAAGTGCGCAAAGTAAATATTTACCAAAACTTTTTATGGTCTTCAACTAAATTGTGTTCCTCTTCAATATAAACATATTTTTAAACAAAAATGGTGCAAAAGGTTGTCACGCTGGGAGCTGAATAAAAATCCAGAGAATCCACATTTGTAAAACTAAAAAAAGGGAAAAATTTAATAAATGCAATTTAAATCTACTACCTGCTACATACTTACTTACTTTTCATTACAAATCTTTTAAAATAATACTTTTTTCAATAATTCATATCCAGAATATCTTAAATAAGATAACAAGCTATTAGTTATATAATTTCCTTTACATAAACAATGGTTATAATAATAATTATTATTTACCCCGTACAGTTCCCTTATTCATGAGAAAGCAACAAAAATTAATAAAATTTAATTAACCAAAACACTTCTCGGTAATTATTGCTTGTACGGTTTTCTGCTATTTTTGTATTAAATGGAAAATTTTTTATATAGGCACATTCTTGTATCTTTGGAGGTTGCAAATATACTGGCGGAGAAGAATTTTTTCAAATTTTTTTTAAGATGTTTGTTGTCTTTTTTTAATTTGGGTTAGTTTAGTTTACTTTGGGTTAACCAAAACTAGCCCAAAATAACCTAAACTAACTCAAACTAACCAAAACTAACCCAAACTAAAAAAAGAAAACAACATAACTTAAAAAAATTGAAAAAAAAAAATCTTCTCCGCCAGTATAATTGCAATCCCTAAGGACACCGTATAAGCAATAATTCCCCACTTCTCTAATGCTGCATCAGATGCTCGGTAAAACCAGATTCCAGAATCACGAAAATGACAGGCCGTTGACAGCTTTTAAGCTAATGCAATTTTGACAGATGCGTCGCGTATATCACGTATCCTGCTATAACCAACCAGATCGCAGAACGCCGCTACGCTGCCGTAGTAATATTACGCACATGAGGACCCACCATCAAGTGTAGACAAGTTTAGTGGGCGTTTTTTTTTCAGGTAAAATGTATGACAAGTAAACAAATAAGAGAGATTTTAAGCCCCTTGTTTCAGCATGTCGTTATGGATTTCGTTATTGTGAGCATGCGCAGTACTAAAATAATAGGTTTGTTCTAGCAGGACATTTCGGACGGTTTGAAGCCATCCGGAGTTTGCGCATGGCGATATAAGCGTCGCTTTTATTGCTATGCGCAAACTCCGGAGGCTTCAAACCGTCCGAGATTTCATGCTAGAACAAACCTATTATTATCATCACCTTGACTTTATTAACGATAACGGTTTGATGATTTATGATCATTGCTTATGTTTGTCAAATATTATAAATTTTTGTTGACAAAAATGCGGTTACTTAAAAAAGGGTCTTTCCGTCGCTACAAGGGTTGAAAACCCGCAATCGTATCTAGTCAGGGAAGGGCGAAAAAGTTCAGAGCCGCAGGCGAAAATTGTATTTTTGAAGTGAATAAATACATCTTTGGCTGTATATTAACATCATAATTCAAAAGGTCAATGTACTTACTTTAAAACATATATGAAATCTCCCCAGAAACCTTACAAATCAAGCAAAATCACTTAACAACTCGCACATAATTTTCATTTCAATTTTGACGTCCTTGCAAAAAAAAAACAAAATTGGGTTAAATTCGAATTTGCATGCAGGTCAGTACAGTTTTATTTCTTTATGGATGTAACAACATGCTAAAAAGAGACAGCAATATGACGGACCCACTCTCGGGACGAACCAAAGACATACCGACTTAATCATGATACATATTTGTATCAGGGCCAGTTTTTTACGTGCCTGTTAGTATTACCAAGAGGATAATCTGCGTGATAACCATTGTTGTCACAATTGTTTCCATGGAAAGTATCTCGTTGGTAAAGATAACAATCACATAAAAAACTGGGCCTAATGGACACAGATTACTCCTAATCTGTGTCATGGACTTAATTTATAAAAAAACTTAGTAGGCACTGAAATAGGCATTTTTTCGTTTCGGTCGAGTAGGTCGTAGGTCAAAAGCGGCGCCTTAATTAGTACGTTTACATAGGTAACTTAGGACAACCTGAGTCAAACACGAACCGCGTTTACATCTTTTCGCATGGACGTATTTACAAAATTCTTTTGAATGGAATATGATAAAAATATAAGTAAGTTATATTTCAACAGCTATTGAGCAATTCAAAACTCCTTTTTGAAGTGAATTGAATACTCTCTCTTTCTGTCTTATGGAAACATAACATGTTGCCCGTGTTAAAAGTAAAATAATAATAGTAAAAAGCCAAAGTCAAAGCTTATTAAAACTCTTTTTGCTCAACAATGTGGATGAAATAAAATGCAAATATCTTGCTGTAATAGTTTCGGACAATTATTGCGACTATATTTTGAGCAGTAGTAGTCTATTCTTACTTAGACAATGATACCACATAATAATATATGCTGATGAGTTTATGTTTACGGTTTTATAGAATATCAATGGGCAAATTAAATACCTAGTTATACGTGTAATGGACTTCTATTGTATGTATAAGCAGGGTCACTTTTTGAATTTTGACCTGACCCGACGGCGGCCCTCGGGCGACATAATGACGTACTTAATTTCAACATCGTATCCATAAGAATAATAATTACCATCATTTAAACGAGACATGCACATTACCATTAAATACTTTTCATTTTACAAATGAGTTTGCAAATTATAGTGTCGTCAAAGAATGATATATTATTGTGGTTGGTCGATGTTTACCATTTTTTATTCTTTAATGCACTTGTCGTTTGTTGTACATCGTTTTGAAGGTATTTTTACAGAATGGTAAAGCGCAGAGTGGAAAAGTTGGGAAAAGCTTTCCAAAAATTGCCTTTATACCTATATATCGAGGAGAATTCTGTGAAAAACAAGATCTCATCAAATAAATAATTTTGTAACATGGGATTTATTAATTATTATTAATGGCCAGAGTATAATCAAATTATTTCATTACTAGATAAGGAAGAGCAGGAAACAGAATGTACCTATATCCTGAAGATAAAAGAGCCTCATTTCTAAGACGCGTAATTTTTATTACTATATTATACTGGCAATTGATATTAGTCTGGACTCCGGCTCCGTCTTCGGTCGAGTAAGTTCGCGTTTTCTAGCGGCTCCTTTGTCGCCATTTTGGATGAACATGTGGCTATCGCTATCGTTCAGTGACCGTTGGTTCTCCCTGAGGAAGAATCGGGAGTCCTAGCCAGAAGAAATACCATTTCTGCCTGTGCTTCAGCTTAAAGCCACCAATTTATATTAATGTGAAATTTGTTCTAAAGTCAGGAATCACCAGGGGTACAGACCCGTCATACTGGAGATTCCACCAATTAGGCCCCTCACACTGGAACAATGTGTAACTAATGCAGGAGGACCACTCTGCATTTAATTAAGCGCCGGAAAATGGGTGGAGATGGCTGAATACCAACCGGTGAAAGCCACATCATAACGTGATATACGCATGTGTTAATCCAAACGTTATTTATTATTATATAACTAAATATTGCAGGTTTGATAGTTTAGCAGCGGTTAATGTTTTAGACCTTAGTCCATTGACCAGGGATCGAATCATGACTACTTCATTTTACTTTTTTAAAATAGAAAACAATAAAAGCATAGTTTAAAGCTAGTAGGTAGGAATAGAATACCACCCTGACGTGATGAATACCCGTGCTGGACAGTGGCATACAACATGATGCTCCATTGTTTCTTCGTCGTCCAAGCACAAGCGGCATTCCGTTTCGTCGGAGAGCCCTATCTTGTTCATGTGGCTTCTTAGCCGGCAATGGCCAGTATGCATGCCAACTACAGCCTGTACCTGCTGTCGGCCAAGTTGAAGAAGTTGTCCAGTTCTCACTCCTGATGGCAGATTCACCGCCAACTTTGAATGAGTTAGGCCTGGTAATTCTCTCCGTTTGTCTACAAATTGCTTTTGTGTCCACCTGGAGAGGGCTTCTTTAGCTGGGTTGTAAGCAATTCCCAGTACTGGTTCTGCTTCGCAAGAGCATCAGCTCTTTCGTTGCCTTCATATCTTGTATGTCCAGGTATCCAGATCAGTGTAAGTTTATTTTCTCTCCCTAGTTTGGTAAGTAGTTTCTGGCAGCTCCGTACTGTCTTGTATGAACAACGGCTAGATTCAAGAGCTTTTAAAGCTACTTTTAAACAGGGTAATTTTATAAACTCCAAGAACTAGAGGAGGAACTTAGATTTCTGAAGAGTGGGATATACTACGAATTAGCAAGCACAAAAGGAAGTAAGAAAGTGAAGTAATACTTCAATGAGGACATCTTCTATATTATAAAGGCGAAGAAAATGTAAACGAAGGAGGAGCCTCATCCTCCTAGTACACAAATCGCATTTTCAAAATGTGATACATTTCCAAAGCATAAGTCCTAGACTAGCATATCTTATGCTCAAACTAAATAGTAGGTACCCATTAAAATTAATACAAACCAATTCACCCACATCAACCCAAGTTATCGAAGAAATCGAAAAATTCTACGATGACATTATCACAGCCCTGCAGCAGCCCCCTTCGAACTACACATTGATTATGGGAGATTTTAATGCCAAACTGGGGCACAAACAGGACGGTTGTAAAACTTCATTGGGAAGCCATGTGGTCGGGATAAACAAGTGCTTTTTGTTATTGCTTAAAACCATAAAGACGGGTGTGGTATCTTAATTAACCACTTTTAATGGACAGTATAACATAGGGTGGTGAGATAAATTGAAACAAGTATTCGGTATTGATATAATTTAATAATGCAGGTGTAAATTGCATTTAAATATAATGGAGATAAATAAACAGTGTTTTCTATTATATATGTACAATTCTTAGACTAAAACTTCCAATCATCATTCGTTCATTCAAGTATAAAACTAATATTACAAAAGGTTTCTTAATTATTAACTAAAGACTAAAACAGTCTTGTTTATGCAATCTAAAACTGAAATATGTTTGTCCTTTCTGACTTTCAATGAACTGAACTTTTATGCTTTCAATCTAGCATCTTTCTTTCGTACAGAATATCTTAATCTCCAACTTCACTCTAATCAGCTAGGGATTCCACTTTGAAGTTATCAATTCGGTGCCGCCATTTTATAGATTCTCTTCAACAAAAGGTGGAAAGAGACGCTACGTCATTTCCTGCTTTGAAAACTTGGGATAATAGCCCAAAAGGAGGTCTTTGTCCAACCTTGGACAAAGATAACTGAGGTGCACTAAATATTCTCTAATATTCGTGCATACAAAAGGAGAAAAATTGGCCCAAAAAGGAATTTGACCTTTGGCCAGAGGAGAACAGCACGTTTTTCTCCTATTCGAGCGAACGTCTTAACTGAACTCAAATATGATCTTTCTTACAATTTCGGGAGGGACAATAACGCGGGAAAGCTCGGCGTCGGTTTTTATCTGAGAGGGGGAAAACATCTTCTTTCTTTCTTTGACAGACTGCTGTTTACTGACGGAGACGCGAATATATTAAATTGAAAATGCTTGGACTGACCCCAATCGAACTGGTAAAATGACCTTTAGCTGTATCGGATGGAATCGACCATCCAGGGTTGAACTAAGGGGCATTAAAGAACTTGACATTTGCTGATTTAAATGTACAAATTGGGTTGTACCCGGGGTGAAATAAATCTATTTTGAGTTTAATTATGGCTCATTCATTCTACATACATACAGGGTGTTATCACCAAACTATACGGTGAAAAACGATAGTTTCTACACGTGTTGGGGTGTTTCCCCAACACCATGGGTTTGGAACAAGGAACGCTAGAGGACAGCTACTGCTCAACTTCATGCAATAAAGCAACCTATATGCGATGAAAAGTTTCTTTAAAAAAGCTCCTTAGAGAAAATGGACATGGGCTAGCCCTGACGGAATAACGTAATTTCAAACATGAAGAACATAATACAGGACGCCACAGTTCTAAATAATTTCTCTACAAGCAGCGACCACAGAACCGTCATAGCAAAAATATCCATAAATGTAAGAAATGAGAGGTCGAAACTAATAAGAGGAACGGCATGCCTTACAGCAACAATGACGAATGATGAAAATATAGACATTGAGGGGACAAATAAACAAGTAACGGCAGTAATGAAAGAAGTGGAAAGAAAATGCCAAATGGCTGAAACTGAAGAAAGGGAGAAGCTGAGTAATGACACTAAAAATCTGATGAAGGAAAGAAGAAATGTGGAGGAGAAATACTCAAGAGAGAAATTAACCAAGAAATATACAAGAGAATTATAAGGGATGTAAGACTACACAACACTAAAGAAATAATGAAGGTAATAGAGAAGAACAAGGGAATGAAATTACTGAAGAAAAAGATGTCCAGGAAACAAATATGCAAGACTGTCGACAACAAGACTGGACAAACCACGACCAATAAACAAGAAATTTTGAAAATTGTAAGAAAATTTTATGAGGACCTATACAAGAAAACAACAGTAACAGAGGGCAACACCATTATTCTTAAAGTACAAAACCAGGGATCAGATAATATCCCAGCAAAATTAATAACAGCTTAAAGGACATAAAGGAAGATGGGAGAAACAGCATAACTAAACATACTGTGGAAACTATATAATGCTTGCCTGAGGAATACTACAACACCTGAACAGTGGGACAAGGATATTATTATAATATTGCTCCACAAGAAGGGAGACATAGCCCAAATACAAAACTATAGGCCAATCAGTTTATTTTCGCAGATTTAGAAGCTGTTTATGAGGATCATCACCAAAAGACTGACAACGAAGTTCGATCTCTATCACCCAAATGAACACGTCCTCGTAGACTACGAAAAAGCTTTCGACACAGTAAACCACCACAGCATGCTCAAAGCCCTCACTGATAGCAGAATCGACTATCGTTATACCAACCTTATTAAGTATATCTATATCTATGTCATTAGACTCCATGAAGACACTTCCGACTTTGAAAAGGAGCGAAGTGTGCGACAAGGTGATGTCATCTCTCCCAAACTATTCACCAAACTTCTGGAGTTCATGTTCAAGTTTACTAAAATCGATAACTATGGTGTTAACATCAATGTCGAGAAGCTTAGTCATCTTCGCTTCGCCGATGACCTGGTATTAATTACAGACAAATTCGAAGAAGCAATAGAGATGGTAAAGGAATTGGAACTAGCATCCAAAGAAGTTGGGCTAAATATTAACATTAACAAGACAAAGTTCGTGACTAATCTGGTCATCAATGAAAACCTAACAGTATATCACATGAATATTGAACAAGTATGGTCGTATAATTACCTGGGCCATGAAATTCGATTGGGGAGAGACCATCAGATTTGTGACACCGGCAGAAGAATAGGTTTGACCTGGGCGGCCTTTGGAAGACTGAGCTATATCTTAAGATCAAATATCCCCATGTGCGAAAAGAGAAGGGTCTATAATCAGTGTGTCTTGCCCGTGTTAACATATGGAAACACTAACACTGACACTAACAAGGAAAATGGCAAATTAAATAAGAGTGGTATAGAGAAGCATGGAAAGAGCAATAATATTGGGCCTTTCTTTGAGAGATAGGGTTCCGAATGTTGAGGTGAGAAGAAGAAGTGAGGTCACAGATGTCATCTCAAGAATATCAAATCTCAAATGGAATTGGACGAGTCACTTGGCTAGAATGAATGATGGCAGATGGACCGGATGGACGAGAAATATAACCGAATGGAGACTCTGAGATCATGCGCTTCGCAGCAAAGGCCCACTAGATGGTTAGACGATCTGAAGCGCATCCACGCAAATTGGATAAATGCAGCGCGGGACAGAGAGAGATGGAAATATTTACGGGAGGCTTATATCCAGCAGTGGACGACCATATAGCTGATTGATGATGATGATGATGAGGTACTGCAATCCTTTGTTTCATAGTATTAGGGGTAGTTGCCTATTTGAAACTTGGCAACGTTTTTTTGTCAACTTCCTCATCTTATCCCATTTCTTCTTGAAAAGTCAAGTGTCGTGTGTCAGGTCGTCATAAGCTTATTCCTAATTCAAATTACATCGCGTCGATCACGACCGTTACAATTTGAATTGGCGCGTGCCTATCAGTGGGTGGTTGAGTTATTTTTGTTTGTGATTTTACATTTTCGAGGCGGATTTTCCGGCTTAAAAATTAATAAATACTCTGTTTTGTATAATAAGGAAGTAAGGTGAGTCGTTCCTTATACTTTTCAAATTGCTGATAATAATTAGTTAGGTGTTAGGTACCCGGCTTGGGAGAAACTCCATTGGATACCAGGAAAGGATATTTTATGATTTACATCAGACCATTTACTCGATCATTTGTTACTTATAAAAGTAATCGTAGAAAAAATGCAGTAGATTAACGGAATATCGGTCAAGGCAAGTCTGGCGCGTCACTTATGGGCCTAAAATAACGGCAACCACAGTGCATGAATGTGACCAGCGTTTTCCACCCATCTCTGATAAGTTTTGACCTGTGTGGGTCTCATCGGGCCGATGCAGCTTAGTGTGAAATGGAAATGTTAATGACCGGGACAATATAGATTGTGTAATCTAATCAATTCTACTCTATATATTTTAATGCCGTACATATTCCGGTTATTAATTTATCCCTGTCCGCGTTAATAAATATTCTTCGCATGAACTCTTGAAAAGTTGCTCGCTATGTCTATGGGTACCCCATTAAAAATTATCCGTTCAAATTTGAAAGTCAAATAAGGAGCGTTAACTTTCGAAATGTATGGGAACCGAATACAATACAAACGCAACTTAAATATGGATCAGGTTCAAGGCGAAAGGTTTTAAACTCACATAATAATGGAAAAGTCAAAATGTATTTATTTTGCATTAATCAACACATCGGAATTTTTATATCACTCATTGATATTATCGAAATAATACAGCGGAAATATCACGTTGTATGGGCAAAGTTGCACTTTTCTAACCAATAATGTCAATTTGTTAAGTTGATATGTAATTATTTGATTTTTACTTAATAAAGTTTATATTTTTGATTAGTGGAATATTCATATATTATGAACTATGAATTTTATCGATTAAATTACGTTCAATATTTTGAGCATGATTTATCTGGAAAATGTTGAATGCAAAATAATTTAATAAAAACCCGAAGGATTTCTAAGAAGACATCCGCTGATTAGTGAACGAATGACACAAAATGTTTCTTCATCTCGAGCATCGATCACGAAAGAGAAAATCAAGAATTGGTTTCACGAAATAAGTGAATATTTTTCCATTCAGGACCTAAGAAGAATATTCAACACTGACGATTCTGCATTTTTTTGTCTCCCAAGGGTTCTTCGGTATTGGATAAAAAGGTAGCAAATTTGTTCACGATAGATCTGGGGATGATAAGGACTGCCTAACTGTGCTGATTACTGGAAATGCTACTGGTACATTAGCACCACCAATGGTAATGCATCCATATGCATCCATATGGTTTTTTCAGTCTGTTTTTTCCTTGCGCCTAATTGCTGTTGAGTTTATTTAAGTGTCATCGTTGTCTTGACTGTCCTAGCTGAGGTCTTGACCTCCTGTTAGAGAGTTATTTTCCTCTAATCATGGTATATTTTGGATTTATGCATTTTACTCTGATTTATATAGTTTACTCTGATATTTGATGTGATACTTTTATATTGACTTATCTGACATTTTGTTGACATATTTGTGATTGTTTTACCGGTTGTTTTTTGTTAATATACATTTGCTTGTTTATTATCATTTTTATTGTATATTTGACGATTTATTTGTACTGTTTCAAAAACTTTTTTCTGTAATTTTTTTTTTGGTGTTTGTGTCCTTAAGAATAGTACCTAATAATTCAACTTAGCAGTAATTTTAGTAAGGCAGTTATAGATAAGTAAGCTTTGTTAACAAATACTATGTATTTTAAACAATAAAGCATGTTTTGAATTTGAATTTGAATTTGAATATGAAAGTATACCCAAATATATCATGCTGAAAGTTCCAAGCACATGGGCAATTGGAAAGTCAACTAGTGGTTGGCTGACTTCAGAGTCTTTTTACGAGTACGTAAGAAATGTTACCGTTTCCTTGTCAAACAAAACATCGAATTTCCGGTGATGTATTGTATATTGACGGGCACAAATCCCTTTAACCAAATTTTGTCGAGAAAAACAAATAGTACTGATAAGCTGGCTTCCTAATTCGACGCACATTTTACAACCTTTAAATGTCGGTTTGTTCAAACCTTTAAAACTTACAGAAATGTAAGACGAAAAACGGATCTTATAAAGCATTAAACAGAGAAAATTTCGCGCCAGTTTTAAATGAATCAAATTATTATTAGAAGGAAAGGAGCTTGAAACTGATACCCAGAATGTTATTTCAGAATCTCCTGAAAATCGTGAAATTATAGGTAATCTTTAATTTCTAAAATCCCATATTAAGCCTGGAACCTTGAACAAATTTAAGGACCATATGTGATCTGACAACTGGACAGGTGAAAGTGAAGATCTCATTTGGCTCAAAATATGTAAAGACTCTAGAATCGCATACAATCAACAAGCAATACCACAACTTACTACAACTCCGAATGTTATAATTGAGTTCGAAGATGGATTAATTATGGAGAGCGGATGGGAGGAAGATCTTGTTGTAGAGAATAGTAACGTGGAAATGAAAGATCATGAAACCATTCAAGAGATGCAGAGCGAATGGGAGGAAGTTGAAATGGAGCATCATGAAACATGAAACTATACAGGATATTGACAATACAGAAAATATATTAATAGAGACTGAAGGGACGAAGTGTCAGGATTTAAATTTGACTAATACAAAATCGGCAGTTTTAGTAACAAATTTTATAGATAGTGACTCTAAAATAAAAGAAAATGAACTTCAAAGTGAAACAACACCAAATTTGCCAGAAATCCAGCTTCAAAGGAGAGAAGAAGCATTCGATCATAGTATTAATATAACAGAAAATCGACACGCAAATGAAACAACGCCAAAGAAAAAAATAGAGTTGGTTTATGAACAAACTTGAATAAAGCCTTGAGGATAATTTTGCCTACACAATTTTTTCTCGAGTGGTATTCGTCATGACTATTTCACGAGAAAAACTAGACAATGCACCGTATTATTAACAAACAGAAGCTTACTAAAAAGACGCTTTAATGACGTTTGTCAAACTCACAATAATAGTTATACCAGACACCTTTCTGATGGACCTGTCATAGTTTTGTCGCTAAAAACCACTCAATTAACGGGCAGGTAGTAGCCCAGATAACCCAACTACAGATCCGAAAGCGCATGAAATATCGAATCTCGTTTTATGACGCGTCTATCCGCGGAGTTGAATTGCCTGCACAAAGTAGTTTTAAACCTGCGGCTGGCAATTAGTAAAAGACTGGCCGCACCAATAACAATTTTTTTTTAGACAGTTTGGGTTAGGCGTGTGTCATAAAGTCTCATGAGTGTGAAAAGTCTTTTCAGCACGTGTAGCACATTATACTTTTTCTACGACTGCTACATACAGGATGCCCCACAGGGAGTGTGGTAGAATATTATAAGTTGCATACTATACTTTTCCTACGACTGCAAATAATATTGATATTATATAATATTTATTATAATATATCAAGCATCTTAAATTAAAATGTATAGTTTACAAAGATCATACAAACACATCTACAGCAGTTTGTGTAACTAGTTGATGAGTAGATATTGAGATGCCAGGGCTGGGACAACGCCCTACACGGGGCGCCCTTTTAGGGTTTCGTCCCTTATTCTAGGGTTTCGCCCTTGATTTTTGGAGTTATTCTTTTCATATCCTTGGAAAAAGGCGCTTTGCCTTCTCTCAGGGGACAATTTTTTACATATTCGGAAAAGGGAGCATACGGAGGTGAAGCCCTAAATTGGGACTCCTTGAGACCCATAGCCCTTAAATGGGGCCTTCGGGGGCGAAACTTTTGAATGGGGCCCCCGGTGTGGGAGCCTCATATTTGACACTTCTGGAAAAGGGGCCCTCTGGAGCGAAGCCCTAAAATGAGGCCAGGGGGACGAAACCCTAGAATGGGGCCTATGGTACGGGAGTCCCATTTTTTTACAAATTTAGGAATGGAGCTTCCGGGGACGAAGCCCTAAAATTGGGCTTCGAGTCTTAAAAGGAGGCCCCTGGTATGAGAGTCCAATTTCTACAGTTATACAAAAAGGGGCCAATGGGGGGCTGAAGCCCTAAAATTGAACCCCCTTTTTTAGAAATCTGGGAATGGGACCTCTGAGGGCGAAGCTCTAAAATGGAGACGAAGCCCTTTAATCTAAATACCCGAATAAGCGTGTGAAAAGTATACTTTGCACACGCCGTGTGCAAAATATACTTTTCACGCGATGTTTGAAATGTCCAGTTTTCAAGAGCAGTTGTTAGTGTTTTTTTGTCTATTTTCAGGGCAGAACAATATATAAATAACTTGCTTTGACATGTAAAAATCACAACACATACCTTTCTCGGTCTTTAGGGCACCAGAAAACAGATTTATCGCCAGTGCTTCTGTTTGAACAACAGGAATACAGGCACGGTTTGTCACTAACACATTTAAACTAATTTTATAATTTAATTTAAAAAATAAGATTGAATGTGACTCCGTACTATTCCGCTTGTGGTTGTGTTGCGACTAAGAATGCTTTTTCCATACGGGCCCGCACTAAACTGTAGATAGCCAAAACCTGTTCAAGACATCTACGACCATGAGTCATTCGCTGCGAAGTTTGTTGCATGCATTTAAATAGCAGCTTACGTATCTGTTTTGGGCTATCTGGGGTAGTAGTTTTGTCAGTAGGAAACGAGCAGTTGCTATGACGTTTTACCAGTAAATACACTCTAGTGAATAGTCACAATAATACGAAAGTTGAAAAGTTACTGATTTTCAAAAAATAAATGGAATTTTTAGGTATTTTTTGGGGTTTCTTTGGCGTAATTGACAAATTAACGAAATCTTCAGACCCTTAAGTTTGTCTAGTCAAGGTTTTAGCTCTGTATTTCTAGTAGAACAGTGCCTAAAATGAGGTTAAAAACTTAACATGCAAAACCCTGTGGTTCGCGTTAAAAAAATGCACTTGTTGGGGAAACACCCCAACACGTGTAGAAAATATCGTTTTTCATCGCATAATTTGGTGATAACACCCTGTATGTATGTAGAATGAGTGAGCCTTAACTAAACACAGGATAGATTTATTTCACCCCGGGTACAACCCAATTTGTGCGTTTAAATTAGCATATGCCCGTTCTTCAAAACCCCTTAGTCCAAACCTGGACAGACGATCCCTTAATTCGAGCCTGTACAGCAGTACTGTCAGTATAATATATTACAATTCAGCAACTCTTCACTCGTAAAGGAAAACATTTGTAATCGTATTGAATTTAATAGATTTTTGTCTCAGTCAGCATTGTGAAATAAAGAAAGAAAACTGTTTCTACCCTTTTAATCTCAAATGAATTCGGTATGTGTCACCGCCCACTTTTATTATGTGGTTTTGCCGCTAGGCGACACTCGCGGATGCTGTGACAGTATCGGTACATTCCATGCGTGTGCGCGCACCTGCGCGTCATGTCTTCGTGATCCAACCAGTCGTTTGAATGTGCCTTGATGGTCTAGGGGTTTGCATGATTAGCCTTCACTTCGGCGACTCGAGTTCAAACCCCGTCGGTGTTTTAAAATTTTTTTTAAGGTTATATTTCTAAACTGTTTTTTTCTTGTTTTTGGGTATGTCTTGGGTTAGATTGGGTTAGCACCTGGTCAATTTCCTTTTCTTGAACCCCCGTAGCGAGCGGAGGGTCATTCGAAAAGTGAAATATGGCATGGAATGTAGCGATACTGTCCCAGCATCCGCGAGTCTAGGCGACTAGCTCAAGGAAAGAAATTAATGAAGTCAGTGCGTAGCAAACACTCATTTGCGTAGGATCTGTCTAGTCACAGCTCTCCTAGTTTCCGCGCCAAAAACATCTAGCCATGTCCTAGCTCTGTTTGAGGCAAATAATTAGTTTGAAAGTGTCTTACATCCACTAAAATGTTCTAGATCAGTCCAGTCTGCTCTCTAGCCTCTCAGTTCAGTTGAAACGTTCGCTCGAATAGCAGTAAAACGTGCTGTTCTCTGGCCAAAGGTCAAATTCCTTTTTGGGCCAATTTCTCTTGTATGCACAAATATTAGAAAATATTTAGTGCACCTCAGTTATCTTTGTCCAAGGTTGAACAAAGACCTCCTTTTGGGCTTTTTTAAGCAATTCTTCGAAGTCAGAACGATAGCGTCCCGTTTGGAAAATTGAACATAGGATGGCGGACTGACATTCCTGGTCGAATTTCTGTAAGCAAGGTGAAAGCTGGATTTATGGTTTCCGTAAACACAAAAATTAAGTTTGGAAAATAACTAAGTAAAATCTCTATCCGTTGAAGACAGGTAAAGCAGTCATAGTGAAAATGTACGCTGTGTGAAAGTTGCTAAGTTGGAGAACGAAAAGTATTAAAATAAGAAAGATAAAAAAACACATTTTTAAATCAAACAATCAAGACTTTTGAGTAGATATTTCTAATTTTAAGAAACCTTTTGTAATATTAGTTTTATGCTTGAATGGACGAATGCCTGCAATTATTCTAAGAATTGTAGATATATAATTTCTATTTAACATAGAAAACGCTGTTTATTTATATCTATAATATTCAAATGCAATTTACACCTGCATTATTAAAGTAAATTAAACCGAATACTTGTTTCAATTCCTCTCACTACCCTATAGAAATACAGTTCATTAAAAGTGGTTAATCAAGATACCACACCCTTCTTTATGGTATTAAACAATAATAAAATCACTTGTTTATCCCGACCAGCACTGTATATGGTTCTTTATAATATATCGATAGTAGCCCATCGAGGTAGAACACCCTGTACATTTTCTTTATAATTTTACCCTAAAAATAATAATGAATATATACTTATCAGAACAACTGCAGAAAGTTGACAGTTGTTATAAGTTGTCACGTTGTTTACCCTTTTAAGTTGCTTCTAAATTTTGAAAATGAGTTCCAGCGAAGATGACCTGCGAAAAGATCTCGCTGAAGAGGCAAAATTGGTTGCAATAAATCTTCTTCCTGAGAAATCGAAGGAGGCAGTAATATGAAAAGGAATATAGTGTGTCCAAAAAATGGTTGGAAGAGCGCGGCGTAACAAAAGTTTCTGAAGATGCCACCCTGGTATATTTTTCGCAGCGAGCAAGAGAATTAAAACCATCAACATTGTGGAGCAAATATAGTATGTTGCGATCAGTACAAAACGTTAGGGAAAATATTATTACGGCTAGCAACCATACGAATGTTTTTGTGCTACCCTATAAAACTGGCCTTGCCGTGTCTATGTATGAGTCATCGCTGGCCGGCCTCGAAGATTCAGGAACTCTGGAATTATCTCGATGCGCCAACGCTCGGCCGGAGATTCATCATCCAAAAATAAGAAAAAAAGTTGATTTAAACGTAGGTCCGGAAATGCTTAGTTTTCAAGATACAGGGTGTTGAACATTTAAAAAAAAAATCGGCTTTTTTAAAATATCTGTGTGTGTTGAATTGTAAAGAGCTATTAGTTGAACACTTATAAGAGTAGTTTAGTGTGTTTAATTGTATACAGTGATAGAGTATAAAGAGAGTATTAGTTTAAAATAGTAAAGTTGTAATTTCGTTCAAAATCCATGGAGAAAACGTAACAATATAGACATTAAGTTTCCAAAATTAGTAGCATTCTTCAAAAGACAAGCTAGCGGTTACATGCGCCAAAGAAATCTCTGACTTTAGAAAAAGATGAAATTTCAAGATTTTTGGCAGATGCCCCAGATGAAGATTATTTGCATATGAAGGTAAATTCTTTTATTTCGTTATTCATTAGTTTTTTTAGAAGGATCATTAATAAAGTGAGTTAGTCAAGAAATAATTGTAAGAATGTAGGTACGTTTGAATTATATTTTCCTCAAAAATTTAGTATATTCGGTATGTTCCAAGTTTTTAACTAACTGACTGGGTCTTTAATTAAATGCAAAAATATGCATTTTTTGGTAAATTGTGTTTGTTTATTTTTTTCAGATCGCCTTACTATTTGGCATTTGCAGGGCTAGCAGATGTGAAGAACTAGTTAAAATGGACGTTAAACACCTTGATGATTGTTCATGGCGATATGCTAATAGTAATCCTTCCAGTTACAAAAACCAAGAAAAAACGCACATTTATTGTTTCTGGTGGCATAATAAACGGAGTGTCCGCCTTGACTTTACATCAGATTTTTTGTCAATTACTGTAAAGGGAAATCATATGTCTGTGCGTAAACTTTTGCAATGTCCCAGTGGTTCCAGGAATTTCTGGTCGGTAGCAAAGGCAGTAAGTAACAACTTTACAAAAACGTCTCTCCCACCTTTGACGGACGAACGTGGCATCACAACAACTACAGCCAAGGAAAAAGCAAACATGCTCGCTAAAATGTTTTCATCGCACTCTACCTTAGACGTCCTCCAAGGCAAGACTCTCCCCACCGTATCGAACATCAACACTACCATGGCAGAAGTTAAGTTTTCTCACCGTGATATTCGCAAAATCCTTAAAGAACTAGATACGCAAAAGGCATCAGGACCAGACGGAATACCTGCCATCGTGCTAAAGAACTGCTCCAACGAACTAACACCTGTTTTTCCAGGCTTTTTTCTCTTTCTTACGGAAAAGGGATTTAGCCATCCTCTTGGAAAGTCGCTAGAGTGCAACCTGTTCCAAAAAAAGGCAAGAAAACCACGCCATCAAACTATCGCCCAATTGCCTTGCTTCCAATAATCTCCAAAGTCATGGAACGTGTAGTCAACCAGCAACTACTCAAGTACCTCGAGAACAACAGAATAATCAGCGATAATCAATACGGCTTTCGCAAAGAGAGATCGACTGGAGATATATTGGCCTATGTCACTCATATATGGAGTAGGGCAATTGAAAACTACGGAGAGTCTCGAGCGATTGCGTTGGATATTTCAAAGGCATTCGACAGAGTTTGGCATGACGGACTGCTCAGCAAACTGCCGTCCTTCGGACTGCCAGCCTCTCTCTGCAGCTGGCTGACCAGTTTCCTTAAGAACCGATCCCTACACGTTGCAGTCGATGGACACATCTCGGACACATTCACCATCAACGCGGGTGTGCCTCAGGGCGCAATACTTTCACTAACTCTGTTCCTCATCTATATTAATGAACTGCTGATCGAAACGAATAATCCTGTTTACAGTTTTGCATATGACAGTACCCTTGTCTCCCACTTTAGATCAGAAAAACCCTTACCAGCGACTGAGACTCACCACCGCAGACAGGAGCAGATTACAGCTATTAATCAAGACCTGGAGAAAGTTCAAACTTGGGGCGACCGAAATTTGGTCCAGTTCAATGCAGCTAAGACCCAAGCAGCAATGTTTACCAAGAGGGCCAATACAGCGGGCCCTGACATCATTATGGCAGGATCGACCATTCCTTCATCCTCGTCAATCGGACTGCTGGGTGTTTCGGTCAACAGCAATATGTCATGGCATGTCCATTGCTAATTAGCCTCCCAGAAGCTTGGTGCGCTATTTCGCAACAAAAAACTCTATACACCGCAGCAGTTGCTCTTGCTGTACAAAGCGCAATTAAGACTGTGCTTAGAATATTGCTCACATATCTGGGGTGCCGCGCCAAAGCACACCCTAAAGCTGCTGGATTCCATTCAGAAGAGAGCTGTGTGTCTCGTCGGCGACCCGGAGTTGATCCGGAATCTGGATGGTCTGGAACACCGCAGACATGTGGCCGAGATGTCTTTGTTTTACAGATACTTTCACGGCAGATTTTCCCAGGATTTGGCCCGCATCATCCCGCCCCTGGCAACTCCTGTCAGACAGTCACGACAGACGGCAGGAGCGCACCAGTTCGTCGTACAACTAGAAACACCTAGAGCATCGCTTTATAAGAACTCCTTTGTCTGGCGCACTGCATCACTGTGGAACTCGCTTCCAGGACATCTGTTTCCCACTAATTACAACCTACAACTGTTCAAGAACCGTGTCAATCAACATCTTCGCACACACACCTAGGATCTCCCTTCAGTGTGTGTGCCACTGCCATAAAAAAAATAATAAAATAAAATAAAATTGGAAGGAATACAATGGCCAAAATTCCATTTAAAATTGCAATATTTTTAAAATTAAAAGTCCCAAAAAGTTATACCGGCCATTGTTTCCGAAGAACTTCGACTACGCTGCTCGTCAATGCAGGAGGTGATTTGGTGACACTTAAGCAGCATGGAGGTTGGGAGTCTGGGAAGATTGCTGAGGGATATGTCGCAGAATCATTGACAAGAAAAGGGGAAGCAAATTATTACTGGTCGGCAAATCACTTCAATCCCAAGTTCTTCTAAGGATCACGTTGATAACTTGGAATGTAACCTTGCAAGCAGCTACACTACGTCAATAAGTAATCATCAAGAAGGAGTAGTTAATATTTCAGCGGAAAGTGGCATTTCAGGAGGGATTACTTTTAATAATTCAACGAACAGTAGAATTAATTTAAGTCGTTAAGTTTTTCATTTCATCTATTTTATTGTTGTTTAATAAAAAAAATACGCTTATATGTAAAGATTTACAGAAATCTTCTTCCTACAAAATCAAATGAACATGTTAAAAAAAATCTTGCTTATATAGAATTCTTAAGAAACTTAGAGGGAGGAAAATTGTTGTTCTCAGGGAGGAAAAGATTTTTCCTCGACTTTTCCTTCCCGGAAGGAAAGGAACCATTTTCCTCCCTCGTTTCGGGGTCGAAAATGACGTTTTCTAATAAGGTAGTAGAAAAAAAATATTTATTCATCATCACAGATTTCGCATGTGTACTGTTTTTTCCTTCTTATGAATTTGTCTTGCATTCGAAGGGAATGCCTTTGCATCATTTAGATTAGAACTTTCGGACAATCACATTTTTTTTTCTGGATATTTGGCTCATACCTATATAATTTTTAAAGACAGAATCAGATAATGGCAACTTCTCTTCATCGGTAGACAAGTTTTGTGATGCAGTTTCTAATTCATTGGATGCTTCCTTTTCAGTCTGGTTTGGTGCATTCGGTTCTTCAGGAGTCGACGTGGGGCGCATCTGTTTGCCAGGTCGTGTGTGACCTAAACACCGGTTATGCGTTACGAAGAGGGATCTGCGTTTTTAACAGGTCTTTACATGCTTACGAGGCAGGTTCCCGATCTAGGATACCTCAAAGGGTGTCGAGGTAACCCGCAATGTTGAAGTATAGCCCCAGTTTACGGTAGATCATTTGAAGTATGTCCTTTTGCCGGGTTATTAATATTAATTACTGCATATTCCGCAATTATTGATTTTTTAAATTAAAATTCAAAACAAGTATTTTTCGATCATGTATGTTTGTATACCGAGCGTTCTAGACCCCATATCTCGTAATTCTGACAATTTTTTGCGTTGATAACAAGTATACCAAAACTTGTCAACATAAAACAAGAAAAATAATATGAATGGATTGCGACCTGTGAGATCTATACGAGGGGGTGCGAAAGTATAGTTGAGAAAAAAACTTACAGGCCGGAATGAGCAAACTCTTCAAATACACCTGGTATAAACGCTACCTTTACAAAGCCGTCTAATTATATAACTATAGAATATGCAGTACGAATAGGTACAGTTACCTTGCGTTCCCTCGTACTGGCGCCTGATTGGTCGACGCGGCCAGGTAAGAGAACCAGTCTAACTTCATCAGTCGAATCGACCCCGGTGAAATAGGTATACAACACGGTATACCTTTATGGCAAAGTAAAACAGAAAACACACCGTGTACGCTAGAAACAACATCGATACGAAGTTTTCGCGTTTTGCCGGAGAAGGTTGTGAAAAAAAAATTGAAAAACATTTTTTGTTTTTGCGACGTGGACCGTGGTTGTCTTTGTGCGCGCGAATTTTGCCCAAAAGTACTGGTGAAAATTGTAATTATTTTATTAGTGATTTCCCGACGGGTAACTGAAGCGCTTTTTACACGTTCCAGTGCCCCTGCTTGCAGTTCAAACTTGTGATAGACCAAAATCGACCCTGAAATTTGTTGTGTTTTCGTACAAGGTGTCGAACTTAGGTTAAGTTAAACATATTTTATCTGTGATCGTAAATTATTTAGGACTGTGCTGATAAGATACGAGCTTCGCGACTCGAAATCAAACAACAAATCTCTTCGGGATTTGGCTACTTTCGACTAAAAAAAAATACGCTTTCCCGAACCTAACGGGTTTGTGGTCCGGATTCGACAGGTTGTTGTGAATCGTCTCACGTGGCAACATGGCCGCCGATGGCATTTGTTTATGATGTGCTGGAGGATTTGAAAAAAGGCGCGAATTTCCCAAATGAGTATCAAAGGGTTGAACATGGCGGGGCCCCATCATATATGCATCCTTTACGTGGCGACGGCGGGCCTACAAGGCTCCCTTATGGGCTCGGATGAACAGGAAATCGTTCTACTCATTTACGTTATTGTGGACGTTATTCAAAATAAGGTAGGCTCCAAATTCGTTTAATATCTTTATAAAATAAGGTGTTTTAGTAATCGCTGGATATTGCCCCATCATGGAACAATAATTTAACATAATTGACACATGGAATATAAATCAATTCCCGGCTCCCGTAACGCGCAACCTGGAGAGCAACCCCAAAAAATAACCTTAAAATTACTAGTTTTCGTAGATATAGAATGAAAATCGGGATGAAAAATTGCTAAACTTGAAATATTAATATTACTTACCCATCTATCGGTTAAGTCCCGTCATTAACACCATTACAAGCAAATGTTAAAACTTAAACCATGACTTGAAATAGGTACCTAAAAAGAAGCCTAGGAGGAACCCAAATGTACTTCATATTCAGGTTCAAATACCACGTATTCAGTGATGCATTCACATTATATTAATTTTTTAAATCGTGTTGGCTTGAAATCGCATTCAGATCGTTTTGAAATTCTTGACGAAATATTTCGAATAAGCATAGAACTCCGCGTCAAACATTCCTCCATGTTGTAGGTGTTAAGATGGAGTTTCTTAGGTTTTATCTCCACTTTTGTTTTCTTTTTACAAACATTTATCACCAAACCACCGACAAAATCTCTAAAAGGGAGTTTACATTAGGTGCAATGCAATCTGAATTTGATCGCGTCTTTGTTTACACGAAGACGCAATTATTTGTGCAAACATTTTGACAAGCAGTTGTGCCAATGCCGCAGAATGACATTAATCAGCTGATTTATATTTACATTTCCAAAAAGATTTGACTAGGTACTTACCTATTGCACAGTACTTACTTTCTTCTGAGACATACTGTATCAATTTTAAATTATTAATTCACTCCCAAAAACCAAAAAACACAAGAGATAAATAAAGAAAATACAAAATATCTGAATTTTAAGATTACAGGTATTTTTTATTTATTTTTATATTGGAAATTGTCATTTTAGCCAAAAATGGCATGCAACCTGCAATAAAATTAGTGCGTGTTCCAATTTGACGCCATGCAAAGAAATTTGCATCAGCTGTTGCGTATGCCTACGGGCAAATTTTCATTGCATAGATGCACAATTTTGTAGTGTAAACAGGCTTTAAATTATATACAAACAAATCTAACCAAACTTTTTACATCAAATTAATGCGCATTAACTTCATTTTTCAATTCGATTTCGATCCAGCCGGGTGCGCTCCCAACCCCGATACGATCCCAGAAAAAGGTGAATCGACTTTGAGACTGACTACGTTTATCTCAGGCCCACCGATCGGCTCTAATTCATCCGATAGAAGCTTCATCCGCTTGAAAATATCATAAACGATTGCGCCCGATATTCTTATCGGCTGGAAGCCTTCGATTCGATCCGGTATTTCAATCGGGTTGGACTGACTAATCCGTATCGAAGTGATTTCTTTTAACGACAGAAACGCGATTGAAATTTCATTTGTCAGCTGATCCGAGTTGTCGGCATCGGCCCATCGGCAGTCTCTAACCTCACTTTTTAAATTTTTGTCTTTGGTTTGCTTTTTAAAAAATTAATAATGGGCTCAGATTCTTCAGAAACATCTAAAATTGTCCCCCTTATGAGTTTCTGCCAGAAATTCTTAAAAAAAGAAGATTGCTTCGCTTTGTCTAACCCTATTATGTCGGTCTCTGTTTATTTGCAAACGATCAAAGAATTGGATTTATAGATCCGATAATTGATGTGACAAAAACGGAGATTCACTAGATTCGATTGAATCGATCGGATCCGGATTTTTCGAGATAAACGTATTCACTGAAAACGATTCGAAACCTTTGTTTTCATGGAGGTTTCAATACCAAAACAGTATTCAAAACTCCATGAAAACGTCATAATTGAAACCTCCATGAAAGCAGGGTTTCAAGCGTTTTCAGCCTCAAGGCCGATTCACCTTTTTCTGGGATTTAAATTAACTCGGCTTGCATGAAAACGGGAGCTGCTGGATCGAAATCGAATTGAAAAATGAAGCTCATGTGCATTAACTCGATTTAGAAAGTTTGGTTAGATTTGTTTGTTTGTTTATGTTAGAGATTTTGTCGGTTATTCGGTGCTAGGTAATTTTTTCAAAAAGAAAACAAAAGTGGATAAAAACTCAAAAATATTTCGCCTAAAAAAAAACATGTCAATTATTTCACTGTCAATCAAATCGATTTGACTTCGATGTCAATTTTATTTTTGTATACAACGTGAAACTGGCCGATCGGAGGCAGTTACATCCACTTGACTTTTAAATATGTCAAAAGATCATTAAACTCAAATGTAAGCACTATTATCCTAAAAAACTGCTACTCAGGAAATTGTGTCCGATCCTGAAGCAGTGGCAAACCTATTTGCAGATCAATTTGGTAAAATCTACACTTAGGAGACCCTCACAAACCTTCCTTCACTCCCACTAGAACCTAGATCAAATTGGGAGCTGGGACTAGTTGTTTTCACACCAGAAAAGATAAAAGAAGCAATAACAGCCATAAAATCGGGCTCCAGCCCTAGCCCGGACTATATCCCAACGGTATTCCTGCAAAAGTGTCAAGACTCACTGGCCTCGTCACTGGCAGCTGTTTTAGCAAATGCTATGAACCAGCATATTGAATCTGAAAACTTTCCAGAGATCTGGAAGAGTGCCCATGTCATCCCTATTTTTTAAAAAGGGACCAAATACAATGCCATTAATTACAGACCAATAAGTCTTACATGTTGACATAATTCCTTCTCGAGTTCCTTCTAGAAAATGAAAGTAAGTATACCACCAAGTCAACACGGATTTCTTCCCAAAAGATCAACAGTCACAAATTTAATAACATGCTTAAGCCGATGGACAAAAAGTTTTGATGGTAACCAACCCGTGGACATACTTTACCTAGATTATGAAAAGACATTTGATAAGGTCCCACACATCAGACTTTTGATAAAACTGAAGCACATTGGCATACGAGGAAGATTACTCACTTGGATCGACACCTTTTTGAGAGCCCGAAAATCAAATGTCCCAACCATACGATGTTCTTATGTCTACATTCCACATCTATCTGACTACATCAAATCTGACCTGGCATTTTTTGCTGATGACACTAAGATCTTTGGAAATCCTCTGACTAGCAGTCACACTGACTGATGACCTAATCTCATTGGAAGCTTGGACACAAGCCTGGCAACTACAGCTCAATGAATATAAGTGTACTTGTCATCATATAGGAAAAAATAACCCTCAGCACAATTACTATGTTAAGACTAGACCACTTAAAACATGTGGAAGAACAGCAGGATTTGGGAAGTAACATTAAGTTCCGATTTCAAATGAGAAACACACATAGCAAAAATGGTCAATAAATCAAATTCAGTTCTGTTTCTCATTGGAAAAGCCTTTGAAAGCAAATGAGTGAAATTTATAACAAAGCTGTACAAGTCTCATGTGAGTCCCTATTTTGCAAAGAATATAGAATTTCTCGAAAGAGTCTAGAGACGGGCCACAAAAATTCAACTAGAAACTAAGCACTTGCCATATATGAAGAACGACTGCAAATATTGAATCTTCTAACATTGAGAGAAAGAAGGCTAAGAGGGGACCTTATAGACTTTTAAAACCTTAAATGGGTACTATGCACTTGACCTTAACATCTACCAGGTCAGTGAAAATGCAAACCTACGTGGCCATAGCCTTAAATTGTCGAAAGAGCGGTGTACTAAACTTTCCAGAAAAAAACTTTATCTCTATTCGAGTGGTATAACCGTGGACCTCGTTGAGAGAAGAAACTCACTGCTTCCTCCGTAAATGTTTTCAAAAACAGAGCAGACGAGGGCCTGCAAATTATTAATACCCCCTTGGTTCACTATCTGTGAATGTGATGTGCATATATCTGTAATTCTACCTTTGGAACACTAATTTGCATCCTGCTCATTGAACTGTGATACTAGCCTTATAGTTGTTTAAATTTAATATACATTTTGTATCAATATTTTGTATAAACCTTCATACAGAATTAAAAAAACTTTGGAATGCCGTACGATTTCTTACACTAGCTCTGAGAACCTTAGCAAATCACTCGTGTTAAGTATATTGCGAGATATAATGGCTTCTTGATACCTATGTAAATTACTCGGTAGATTAGGTACAGGGTTTTTGGATAGGTGGTTCCTATTTTTTCCTATAATAATAGTTGCAATTAAAGTAATAAGAAGATAAATTATTATTTGTATATATAGGTACAGGTAGAACCGAGGGTAGAACCAAGGATTAACATAACATAATATAAATTTACACTGAAATTTATACCTGAACATTCAACATTATTATTCCAAGAATTCAGAAGCTACAGAGTGATTAAATTAAATTACTTATTGACCCATAATAAGGTGTTATACCGGCACCAAAAGGATCCCCAGGCCTGGTTTATTGCCATCGAACCTAAGTAATGTTTTTGTTACAACTTCCCAGAGTTAAGCTTTCTTTACCTGAGGGTTAACCATACCTCCATTTAATTTGCGTTATTCAAGTTTGGAGCCAGATATATAAAATATAAAATGCCTTAATTTTTCCCAAAACTGTTTTTGGCTACGGTTTTAACGATCATTCATTAACCTCAAATTCTATAATACGCACAAATGTATAAAATACATAATTTTCAGACGTTGAGAATATGTTTGAAGGCCATACTTATATACAACCTTATTATATTCTTGAGTAGGTCTTCTTGATTAATTATTATCATTTTCTTTTGAATGTGTGTAAATATAAAAGCCGGTTTCATATTGATCTTTAAGAAAGAGGAAAACCACCAAGAATAACAGATGCGATTCAACCAGTTGTCGGTCCTGTTCCAAGTTCAGTACTCTTCAACGTTCAATTCAAATGGAACATAATTTAATTCTTTAAGTAAAAACATTAATATTTAGTCACTTATAGTCCCGAAACTAACCCAGACTAACCAAGTTACAATTTTATTTTTGATTGTTTTAAATCACTTCTCAATCAATTTCAGTAAAAAATAACACTTTCAACAATAACCAGGTAAATAAAACATAGTAAAAACTTCCAAGATCTAACAGCTACTCGTATCTATCTGTTTCTGATTCTATTGAAATTGAAGACGATGGAAGGGTGCTGAGAGAAACGCGATCAATTTCAAAGTGACGTATCTGATCAGCTAAACCATTGTTTATAAAGACAATGGCTGAACTGAATCTGCGTTTTCCACCCTTACCATACAAAGTTGCAGGAATTCACGAGAACTGTTCGAGAAAAGTCCGGGGAAAAGTATGTTCGAACATTGCGTGTCATTATTGGTAGGACCGAGGTTACTTTGGGTTGGTTTACATTATCCACATTACCCCTAATATGTACTTAAGTAGGTATAACTAAATAACGATTGACATAAATACAGATATATTCCAGAAAAAACTGCATATTCTTTAAATCAAAAAGGAAATGGCATAAGTAAGTATCGGTTTTCAGTCAAAAAATCGAAAATTACATGTGTTTCTTAGTAGTGCGATCGTTTCTTGTTAACTTTTTAACACATTTACGTAAATTTTTTGTTTTAAATAAAGATCTAAAGGACCAAACGACATTTTCTAAAAGTCATTGTCCCGGAAGTATATATTGATTTAGACCGAATGTTATAGGATTTTACCTTTATTAAAAAATGATAATATAGACAATGTTTCATTTAAAAATATTAAAAGCTTCGTGTGCCATAGAAAATGTCCAAAGGAGTCAAATCAGGTAATCGCGCTGGCATTTCCGTAGGGCTTCGAGAAATTAGTACCTAGTAATTAGCTACACACATCTAGGTTATGTGCCTCACCATTATAAGGACACAACTGAAGTGAAACTTCTGAAAGAGATATTAGCGAGGATATTAGGAATTGAGTTTTTATTTTTTTTAAGCTTTTTTTTCTCAACTTCTACCCCGGTTTCGACACTTTTTCTTTTTTTTTCTTTTTTATCCAACTTTTTTTCGCCGAAAACCGCGTTTCTCTAACTTCTTTTTTATTAATTGTTTTTCTTTATTTCGTTTTTTAATACTTTTATTAACTTTCCAAACAATCTTTTTTTTTTTAAATTATTTTTTTTATTTTGTTTTATAATACTTTTATTAACTTTCTGAACATTTTTATACGTTTTTATTTCATTTTTTCCCATTTCTTCAAAAACTTTTGTTTTTTTTTTTCATTCCCATTTTTGTCATCTCCGATCTCATAGCTGAAGGCCTCTTTCAGACGATACGGATTTTAGCCGGTAAATCCGTATCGTCTGAAAGAGGCGGAACTCCTTCGCCGAAAACCGCGTTTCTCCATATTTTTAAAAAATTTTTTTTCTTCTTTTGTTTTATAATACTTTTATTAACTTTCCGAACAGTTTTGCACGTTTTTTCAAGGTTTTCCCATTTTTTCAAATTTTTTTTTGAGTATCCGGGGAGGTGGGGGTATAATTCTGTCCCCACTGATGACCCCGTAAGACGGGGTCGCACGCATCAGAATTTCGATCCGAGGCTCCGTTGCAGAGATATCGGTAAAAACGGTTTTGTTCTTAAAATCTCCCCATAATTAGAGCACCCATGAGGTGCATAAAAATGTCGACCCCGTAGCTCTTCCCGTTCTCCCGAAATTAATTATTTTATTTTTTTCTTCTCCCCCCTTTCCTGGCCGAACATGGGGAGGGGGGGGAGAGAGGGTGAGTGTACGGAGTCCAATTTTCGTCCAGAATCCTCATTTTACCTCGGCTACAGCCCTCTAACTATACTGGAACATGATGCTTAATTAAAGGGGTGTTTCCTCGGGTGTTTCACTTTGATACACGTTTCATAGGCATTTAATTTTTTCTGATTTTACCCTTGCTGAAGAAGTTTCACTTCAAAAATTATAATATACACGATATATCATTTAAAAATAATAAAAATATGGTGTGCTATAGAAAATGTTTGAACGAAAGTCCAAAGGAGTCAAATCGGGTGATCGAGCCGGCATTTTCGTAGGGCATCAACCAACACGGATATCATTATCTAATAATTAGTTACGCACATTTCGCTTTTAATAGAAACTTTTCAAATATAATTAAGTGCGTTGTATGCTACTTACATGGACAACATTTAATGATAATTCAATAATGCATTTAATTTATTGTTGATGTTCTGCACAAATTTCCATAACATTAAAAATGCCGCCATTTTATATTAGTAACGATATTGACTTAATACACTTCCAAATTATGTATGTAGTCATTTTCACATTAAAACATACCTAATATCGTTACCATTACTCTCTCACAAGTTTCAATTTCCAGATTTGACCCGATCAAAAATAAAGGCACATTTAAGGAAAAAACACAAATCTGCAACTTGCAATGAGACTTTGTACCCTCACTCTTGCCCTCACTCTTTGACACAGGTGACCTAGGTAAAACAAAACAAATTTTTAATTTTGTATTTTCATTGTATAAGTTAGAATTATTCCATTATTTTTGTCGAGATTTTTTTGAAAATAAATCAAAGTAATCACGACGTCACAAAATTGTAAATAAAACAGAAATATCGTACGGTCAAAATTGAGACTAATAATAATTTCAACGAACAAAAAATACCCAGTTTGTTATGTCTTATCTCGTATCTTATGCTTATGTTATGCCCAAAATAGGCTTAAATTAATTTTTAATATTTTATAAAAGCTGCAGTACGGGTACGTCGGAGTACCAGGCAGTTAAACATGCTGTAAACAATAATATTTTTACCTCGATTTTTACCTTACAAATATTTGGCTTTGTCTCCACCTGTATTTATAATTTTTGGGAAAGTAGAGCCTCTTCGGCTCTGGCTCCAGGGTGCAAACAGCACAAGTGCTAGTTTAGTGACCCTAACGAAGCCGTGAAAATTGAATAAAGGTTTTTTAGATCCTGCAAATGTTTTCCCATTGGACGGTACTCGTTTTGCTGATTTCGGATGTCACAAAATTAACTCTTTTATTTTGAACAAAAGTGTATGCCACAGGCAGAAGTGAAAACTTCAGCAATGCGAGATTATTATTTATGAAACACAACTATTTTGTATGTCCTGTATTTTGAAATTACTTGCCACAACTTAGGGCTTGAAGTGTCCACATTCTCCGTTCCTGACCCATTTTCTCATATTCAAATCATTGTAAATGAGATTTCAGCTACTAACCACAAAAATATGCGCGTCGGTATGCTGCAAGTAAAATTTTACATCGGAAGCTGCCATAAAATTCACTAGAAACTGTCTGTAATCACCAAGAAATGGTACACATGTTCCATTTCTTACCAATTTGTCAGTTTCAATCAATTTTCAATGAGGTTTCAGGCAATTGTATAAACCTTTTTTTACCTAAACGTCATGTCAAAATATTGGAAGCATATTCCGTCAAATAGCATAATATCAAAGGCAAAGCTATACATTTATAAAATTTTAAATTTTTTTTTACGATTTAATCTCGATTTTCTCGTATTTTCTGATCTAGTACGGAAAATTGTTAGAACTTTTTTATAACATAAATCGCTAGGTTTACGAATCTGAGATGATTTCTTGAAAATAGGTATGGGTTGGCTGGCACGTACGCTTAAGCTTAAAGTAGATTTTTCATATTGAAAAACAAAAATTCACCAATTCGGCATTTTGAATCAGATGAAATTTTTTGGTATTGTCAAAGAGGATTTGGCCTTGAGGCAATTTGAGTTTCCCTCGGAATATGTGTCGACGACGATATGGGCGCTAACCACCACGTGTGGCAGAGGTTATGGCTTGGCGTGATCCTCTTTGCTCTTGCAGGGTGCGTAGCGCAGATGATGATGATGACAGAGGACAAAAACTCGTTTCGTACTAAAGATATATCTATTACTGCCCAGGTTTAGTATATATGAAAGTAGGCACTTAGGTTGCTAACTATGTTTAAATCTATTTCACCAGAGGAGCGTGAAACGCAGGAATATTCGTTGAAGACTTATTGGACGCGACATATTCGGTTTCATGACATGAGGCAAATTGAGACTTCCTTTAAATACTTATTACTTAAATTATGTTGAGGCTGGGAGAGTTGCTTGGGTTACTTTATAGATCTGACTTTAATTAACTTATTCCTTATTATACTTTTAACTGACGTATTCTAAGAAACGAATATTTGTGCATTCTCCGTAAAGGAACTAAATGCGAAAGAGAGTTTAACCCCCCAGAGTCTTTCCCGTTAAGGTGCAAAATAACTCAGGTTGAACACCCAAGAGCCTTTCCCGTATAGGTACAAAATAGCTCTAGATGAACAGTGGGGTGAACTTGTTGCCAGAACGCTCCTTAAAGGATCCACGAACTGAACCAAGTTGTCGTTTACTCTGTCCGCTCGATATTTTATACTAAAATTTGTTGAAAGTTTACTGATTGTTTTTAAAACATGTTTAGATAATAATCATAATAATTATGTTTCAAGATCAAGCATCAAGTTCAAACTTTAGACTGAGTGTTATTTTTTAGTGAATATGATTTCTAGTTTACAGTATGTTTTGCTCCTATCATCCTAAAAACGTAAATCCTAAAATTCCACTCGCAGTCGTGTTCGAAAAAAAATAATAATGAAATAATAGCTTTATAATAACTGAAATCGTTCCGCTGACTGTTTCTCTCTCTCGCTTATCTGAAGTCGACGCCGACTTTACCCGAATGAGCGTTCAATAGACAGCTATGAGCGTTACATGTGTTTGCTTAGACAGCTCAGTCTTATTCACCTTTCAAAAAATAGTCTGCAGAATGCGTTTTCACTCCAAAAAAATGGCAGTTTCAGAATACGCTTACTGCCAGTTCGAAATATATGCCTCCCTAAATATTTTAATATTTGAATTTGTGATAGTTTCAATAATCAATTCCATATTTAGCCAAAATAAGTATTACATTTTGAATGAATGTAATATCTATATACCTATTTAATAATAGGTAAATACTAAGAGCCATCGACTAACGTCCTCTCCTTTAGCCTCTGTTGTTATGGAAACTTCATTTGTTTCTGGGGAAACGGCCGGACGGCCGCAATAAACTGCCCTTGTTCTTTGTTTTCTAATGCGGATAGTTTTATGTATGGCTCCCTAAATCTCGAAATATAATAATGAGAATTGCTCCATAAGAAACAGAATATTATACAATGTGTTCCAGAAGTTACATATCGATATGGGATTCTCTGACTATTTTAGTAATGAGAAAAATTCGGACGTGAGAAGAAAATGGTCCTTTATGAGAACAAAGTTATGTGACAAAATGTCAAATATTTCAGTAAAGGCTTTTTAGATCCATTGCATTGGACCGTACACTTTTTACTTATTTCAAATGTCACAGATTAACACCTTTATTTAAAGCAAAAGTGTGAGCTTAGACCACTCAACAGAAGTGAAAACGTCAACCTCGACGTCAACCATGCGATATTAATATTATGAATGAAACACGAGTTTTTTTGAAGTGAAACTCCGAAAAAATGATAATTAAATGAAACGGAAATCAAAGTGAAACACTTTAATGAAGCATGTTCCAGTATAGCTAGAGAGATGTTTTTAATAAAAACTCGAATGTGCATTAAAAATGTTTCAATAATGAATCGTATAAGAGGCAATGTTCAGCACTAAAAAACTGATTCACGTTTGTCCAATAATATTTCCAGATATTATTCATTTATACAGTATGTCATAAATTCGAGTCTCGCGGCGTATAAAAGTTGGGACACACCTGGGAATGTTAAAAACATTCCAAATTGTCTTTAAGTTACTACCATGCACCCGAAACTTTAGGCTTGTCCTCGAGCTTATCTTATAGCGTCATCTTAGAGTCGTGCCTTTTTTGACAGCTTTGGACAGTTCCCACATGTTAATGAAATATTAACTTCAGAAATGTTACAGCTGGCCACGCTGCTTACTATAAATTAAAACAATGAAAAGTTGTCATAAAAAAATGACACGTGAATGTTATTGTTGTTATGCAGGATTGTCAGCTTTATTATTTTGCTACATCATATTTTTTGGAGAAAAAGCTATTTTTACCAGTATCATTAAAAATGAATTATCGAGAGCTGTCAAAGGAATCGAAAATTCAAGACGGTCGCCATAAGAAAATCCAAGAGAAAATCTAAGGTTTTGGTCGAGTGGTACACTGCTGGGGATATTTGTCATACAAGTCAAAGGAAATTATGTGTTATTAAGGGAATATTAATAGGAAATTACGGGATATTAAAAGGAAATTTAGGGGATACCAGAAGGATATTACGGGGAAATTATAAGGGTTTATAACCTTGGTTATAACCAAATTTACGAGATGGAGCGCAGTGCTGAAGCGCATGCTTATTGAGTTAAACGATTGTTGTTCAAGCTATGGATGACGCATATAAGGATATGTTAGCATTAAAAATAGAAGAAGATACAATTGCTGGTGATAAATTTGATATCAAACTTCCCGTTGAAGCAAAGCATAGAAGTCGTTAAAATTATGCGGGCTCATCTAGTTTTACTCACTTCATCGCACACTCCTTTTTTATATACAATAATTTAGTAAGATCAGTTTTACGTAACGGAAAAATGCATGTGTATACTTATGGTGGCACGTCAAAACTCCGCTCCGCGTTGTTCGTACGCACAGTGGGCGGAAAAGTACCATTTTTCGCACGCAGATAGAAGATTTCACTGATAATTTTAGCGCATACATACTGACTATAAAAACTATAACCCAAGTGTTACCGAGTTATGTCAGAAAGAACTATAACTCGAAAAACTTTCGGAAAAAGATTTCTTTACCGGCTTATAGAAAATAATGGTTACAATCAAAAAAATAAATACAGCAAAATTCTTAGCATTAATTATTGAAGGTGAAAACTGGACAAATGCCATTGCGGCAAATGACGCTCAAGTAGCAACTAGAGATGGGGCGTGACAGCAATTTTCAGTCACGGTAGTGATCAGTGACCGTTCCCCAAAAATCACGGTCTAAAAAACCCGTGACTCAGTCACGTCCGTGATTTTAATTTTTTCAACTGCTGGATATATTTAAATTATCCTAAACGACACTTTAAAATATTATCGCCGTTTTCGTTTACCGAGGGGTGATTCGTAGTACACATGTCGACAATCCTTTAATAAAAAAGCGGAGTACATTAAGCATTAACAAAGAGGAGCTGTTTTTTCGCTTCACGTCGGCATGCTTTGATCAGCCGGCGGCCGGCACCTGCGGCAAATAGTCAATAGTCTCAAAATAAATGTAAATAAACATAAACCATTAAAATTAAAATTATTTTTATTTCCTTTTGAACGCTTTGTAATGAATTTATTTTTATATTACCTTTGAAATACAATAATACATGTTACTTTGTTTTTTTTTCCTAATAAAATTTTGGCAAATATTTTTTAACCACAAGTGTCTGGCTGGACCGTGAAGTCTACAGAATAAAGATATATTTATTCTGTAAACTTTGTCGTTGGTATATCTAAAAAGAACGTTTCAAGAACGGAACTAACGCATAGCAGCAGTCGAATGTTGTCGAATTAGCGGCAGCGTTTAAATATATCGGCACGGTCACGCCGCGCTTCTGTAGTTAGCCAGTTCGCAGTCGCGATTATCACTTACAGATTCCTTAGTGTACGAACGGGACGAACCGTGATTTCTAATAAGTTGTCACGGTGACTAACCGTTCCGAATGCAGGCGCCGTGATAAATCACGGTACGTGAAATCACGATCCATCTCTAGTAGCAACAGATATTTTTACAGACATTTTTCAGCATTTGATAAATGAGTGCACTGAAATAAAGACTATTCGCGAACAAAAGTAAAAAAAAAATCAAAACCTTGGATTACTGAAGGTCTTACAAGATCAATTATCACAAGAGATAAATTGAAAAAACGTTTGTGTAAAAATTTCTCGGTAGCTTTAGAAGAACAACATAAAACTTACAGGAATTCACTAAATAGTCTTCTAAAAAAATGTAAACATAATTACTATAAAACATAATAACGCAAAATCAAAATAACATGAAAAAAATATATCAGGTCATTTCTGAGGCAACAAATTAAAAATCTGGAAAAAGTACAATAAACTTAGATATCTTCAATGAAAATGGGCATGCTTTCAATAGTAGTAAAGAAATAGCATATTTCTGTAATTAATATTTCACTAATATAGCCACTAAAATGATTGAAAAAATAAATATACGGTACGATTTCTCATTAAATAATGTTCCTATTAACAATAACTCGATATTTTTGACTCCTGTCACAGAAAATGAAATACTCCTCCACACCAATTCATTAAAAAATGCTAACGCACCTGGTTATGATGGAATCACTCCGTTTTTGTTGAAATTAACTGCGAGATACATACTAATGGAAAATTTCCCAAACAATTTAAAAACTCTGTGGTAACCCCTATTTACAAAGCCGGTGACAAAAATAAAATTTCAAATTATCGACCAATTAGTTTAATCAACAACTTTGGTAAAATTACTGAAAAATGTTTAAAAACGCGTTTAATAAATTTTTTGAATAATAAAATATTAAGTGAATATCATTACGGTTTTCGACAAGGTTAAAGCACATCAGATGACGTTATTAATAAGATTTCAAACAACCTTGATAATAGTAAAAAATGTATAGCAGTGTTTCTAGATTTAGCGAAGGCTTTTGACACAGTACATCATGAAAAATTACTACAAGTGTTAGAGCGGTATGGGATCCGTGGTACTGTGTTAAATCTTTTTAAAAATTATTTAAATGACCGTTTACAATATGTTAAAGTCAATAAATGTCTAAGTGAACCGCAACTCGTGAGAGTGGGAGTGCCACGAGGGACAGTCCTGGGATCAGTACTCTTCACCATTTATATAAATTCACTATTAACGCTTTAATTAAAGTAATATCATATGCTGATGACACTGTTGCCATATTTAGTGGGCATGATTGGGGAGTTACTAAGGAAAGCGTTCAAGATGGTATGAATGTCATAAAGATGTGGTTAGATGGGTATCAGCTGTCTTTAAATGCAGATAAGACCAATTATATTGCATTTACCATTACAGATACAAATAGACCTAATTTTCACAACATTAATATTAACGGCATTGGAGACATGAAAGAAGTTGAAAACACTAAGTATTTAGGAATTACTATAGATAAAAATATAAAATGGAACCAACATGCAGTATATTTAACAAACCGAGTTAGAAAACTGATATACAAATTTTATCAGTTAAGAGATATATTGAGTAGAAATTGATTTTTGGTATACAAATCCTTAGTGGAATCACTTTTAAGATACGGAATACTCGAGGGAATACTGGTTTGGGGAGCGTTGTATAATAACTCATTAAAATCCCTGTCTACAATTCAAAATTACGTGCTGAAGATTATTTATAAAAAAATAGACGGTACTCAACCAGACTACTTTATGGAAGTGATATATGCAATATAAAGTCGCTGTACTTTCACACATTGGTAACATTTTTGCATAAAAAAGAACATTTTAAAAATCATATCTCACATAATATTGAAACCCGCAGCATAGCAAACAAACTACTGAAAATACCTAACTCAAATAAAAGTGTACACTCAAGATTTGCTTACCATCTAGCCTCAAAGGCTTACAATCTATTACCTTTAAATATTAGAAACCTTAAAAATTACAAACAAATTTCATTGCAAGCTAAGATATTTATAAATGATAACTATTATTTATTTATACAAATGGTTGCTTAATCTATTTTCTTTTGTATTTAGAACTAAAAAAATATGATTATATAAGGCGTCCAATTATCACAAAAATATATATTGAATACATTTTGGCACAAAACAAGTGTTACGTCACTTAGGTGCAATTAGTCATATTTTGTTAATGATTTTATATAGGATTTTTGATTGTATTTGCATATTTGTATTAATTATCGTGTGTGTTGTATTATCATTTAAAATTTTATTTGTTATATAAATTGCGGGGATATAGTATTTGTTTTCCTTTTTCTTCTTTTTTGCTGATATCTATGTTTAATTGTAAATTGTAAATTCTATTACTACTTAGTATATGTATATGTAACAATTTTTTTAATCTATCAAATAAATAACAATATTTGTAATGTAATATAAATAACATAAATGATTATTTTAAGAAAATTCTTGGGATATTTACAGGATATTATCGGATATTAATGGGTTATTAAAGGCAATCGATGGGACATTATAAGATATTAATGGGATATTACGGCAAATTTATGGGATATTAATAGGAATTATGGAAAGAAATCCTGGGTATTTAAAGGGAAATTAAGGGATATTTTGCTAAAAAAAGATATTCATTGTACAAGGTTATCCAACCAGGACTAGACAAGGCGATTTTTTGACTTTCCCTGTACTTTTATAAAAAAACTGAAATAGCCATCTTATGTAATTTTCTCCCGCGAATTCGGATATGTTCATATTCAGCAAAAAAAACCATTGAACAATAAATAAAAGTGCTAGGGGTCATTACTATATTTTGGACTCTCTAGAAAATTCTAAACATATTTTGTGTAATATCCTATACCTATCTTTAGCTGTTTACCAAATATTGACAGTTGAAAGTCGGGTATTTTGACACTTTGACAGGCTCTAAAATCTAAACCGCACGAGATCAAAGAAAACGGTTTGCACATTCCCATCTTGGGTTATCATAAACTATCGAATGATAGTAACTTTGAATTTAACCGGAGGTTTAAAAGTTCCGGTTAATTTTATCCGCAGGTTAAATTCGAAGATACTGTCATTCGATAGTTTATGAAAACTTAAGATAGGTATGTGCAAACCGTTTTCTTCGAGGGATTAACCGCTGACTAGAATTTGTACACTAAAATACCATATTTGACAAATAATACCAGAAAATACCAATATTATATAAAAAAATACCAAATATCGTAAAAATTGACAAATAATACCAAATAATACCAAAAAATACCAAAAAATTCAAAATAATAACAAATAATACCAAATAATACCAAATAATACCAAATAATACCAAATAATACCAAATAATACCAAAAAAATACCAAATAGTACCAAATAATACCAAATAATACCACATATTACCTAATAATACCTAAACAATTTAATTACGCGGGCGTGCATCTGGGCGCAATTCTTTCACCAACTCTGTTCCTCATCTATATTAACGACCTGCTGACCGAAACGAAAATTCCTGTTTACAGTTTTGCAGATGACAGTACCCTTGTCTCCCAATTTAGACCAGAAAAACCTTTACCACCGACTGAGACTTAGCACCACAGACAGGAGCAGATTACAGCAATTAATCAAGACCTGGAGAAAGTTCAAATTTGGGGCGACATAAATTTGGTCCAGTTCAATGCAGCAAAGATCTAAGCAGCCACGTTTACCAAGAGGGCCAATACGGCGGGCCCTGACATCATTATGGCATCAGGGTCGACCATTCTTTCATCCTCGTCAATCGGACTGCTGGGTGTCTCGGTCAACAGCAATATGTCCTGGCATGGCCACGTTGCTAACATCGCAAAATCAGCCTCCCAGAAGCTTGTTGTGCTATTTCGCAACAAAAAACTATATACACCCCAGCAGTTGCTCTTGCTCTACAAAGCGCAAATAAGACCGTGCTTAGAATATTGCTCACACATCTGGGGTGCCGCACCAAAGCACGCACTAAAGCTGCTGGATTCCATTGAGAAGAGAGCTGTACGTCTTGTCGGTGACTCGGAGTTGACGCGGAATCTGGATAGTCTGGAACACAGCAGACTTGTGGCCAAGATGTCCCTGTTTTGCAGATACTTTCACGGCAGATATTCACAGGATTTGGCCAGCCCCATGCCGCCCCTGGCAACGCCTGTCAGACAGTCACGACAGACGGCAAAAGCGCACCAGTACGGCGTACAACTGGAAATACCTAGAACATCGCTTTACAAGAACTCCTTTGTCTGGCGCACTGCATCACTGTGGAACTCACTCCCAGGACATCTGGTTCCCCCTAATTACAACCTACAACGATTCAAGAATCGTGTCAATCAACACCTTCGCAAACACACCGCTCGTCGAGCGCCATAGGATCTCCCTTTAGTGTGTGTGTCACTACCGTAAAAAAATTACAAATTCAGCTTAATAATCGAAAGCGGATAAAATTTATATTGTTTACTGTCCTGTTATTTTTGTAACGGTATTTCTTAGTTAAAAATTATACTAATATTCTAAACAAAACATGTAAACATTAATATAAACAAATACGTACACGTTGCTAATGCTAAACACAGACTTTTGACTGGATTCAGTGAAATACTAACCTTCGCCAATATAATAAAATAATACACCTAACATGAGCCACCGCCACAAACAATATAGCTCCGCAACCGCTGTTGGGATCTAGTTTTTCCCAACTTTAAAACTTTCCTGCAAAAAAGCGACGTACCACTTGCTAATGAAGATCCGTATCATCCATCCTTACTGACCAATTTTCAAGCGGCCCTCCCTCACATAGGCAACTTTCCTGTAAACAATGATGATCTACACCTTAATAATTTCAAAAAAATCAATTTTATGAGCTAATGTCGAACACTGACTGGTCGCCTGTTTTCAATGGCACAGATGTCGGTAACTCATGTCAGAGTTTTTATGAGATTCTAAATATTATATTCGCTACCTGTGCACTTTCGAGGCGTAGGCGCTTTCCTCCATGGTTTACCAAGGAACTCATTGACAATGTATTCAAAAATGAAAAGGCCTATCGTGACTTTAAAACTTATAAATCTACATTTCACCTCTCCAGATACAAATCTTTGCGCAGCTTAATTAAATCGAGCTCCGACAAGATACAGAGAATATATCCGGCATGCCGAAATGAGCATAACTTCTGATTCATCAAACTTCTGGTCTTTTATTCAAAGCAAAATAGCTCAATCCCGCATTCCAGCCACTATGAAAGACACTAATCACTCTTACCACGGACCCCAATGTGTCGTTTCGGCTTTTTCCAACTATTTTCAAAGTATGTACAAAGATTCCCACCAGCCTGCCAATATTGATTCGTTAATGCAGTATTCCGATATCATCGACGTTCCGCCAATAACTACTGATGATATAGTTGTAGCAAGCAAATAACTTTAAAACAAGATCACCCTGGCCCAGACGGCATCCCACTTCATTGTTAGAGACTGTTCCATTGTTTTGTGCGAGCCCCAGTTGCATATCTTCAATCTGATCCTGGAACTGGGCATGTTTCCCGAAACCTGGAAGGTTGCAATAGTCTGTCCCATGCATAAGAAGGGCGATCCAATAGTTATTGAGAATTATCTTCCTATATCCATGTAACTTCTCCAAAATATTCAAGATCATCCTGCAGAAATTTTACCAACATCTTTGTTATCAAACTGCTTTATTACTCCTTCGTCAGACCAAGGGTGGATTATGGGTCACTTGTATGGTGTCCGTGGTATGATTGCCACATTGATTCGTTGGAGGCTGTGCAGAGGCGATTTCTCACGTATCTTATGTTCAGATAGGACGATATTTACCCAGACCGAGGGTTTGATCGTAACCTTCTGTTGTCTGTCTGCGCGCAGATACTCACAATCGCTTATATTCCTTTATAAGTTTCTCCATGATGTGATCGATTGTCCCTTTCTTTTGGAAAGTATAACATTTCATGTACAGCGTTTAGCAGCTAGACAACAACCCGCGGTCAGTCTGAGATTGGCGAGATCTAATGTTCTATACCAGTGCCCCATTCACAACATGTGCAAAAATTTCAATCTTGTATCAAACGCCTCCCATATACATACCAGCAGCCTGTCTAACGTTCTGAAACATCTGCGTGAGGCGTCTGGTTTCTCCTCGGGTTTCCCACCTTAACTGTACCTCCGCATTCGTTCATCTGTATTTCCCTTGTTTTCATTTCTTTCTTCTTTGTCACTTCTTACTTTGGATTATTTTGTTTTTTTCTTAGTTTCCCTAACTTACTTTGCGTCATTCGTAAAGTTCTTGATCCGTTTCGTTCCTCTCAAGGTTCCTCTACATTCTTTATATTTAGTCTTAGTTTAATTTGCTAGTTTATTTTAATTATAACTCTTATTTATTTTATTTCTTATTATTTTTCTTTGTATAACAATATTTTTGTGAATTACTTGCTCTTAATTTGTATGTGAATTTCCTGTAATTGGGCGTTTGCCTGTTGGAAATAAAGAGCTTATTATTATTATTATTATTATTATTATTATTATTATTATTACCATTGGAATTTTTTCCGAATATAGCTTCTTGTATATATTACTTTTTAAAATTAAGCATTGGATAGTGGGCAATTATCGATTATCGGGATCAAGCAAAAATTATGGTAGATTCCGATGATTATCGGGCATTTGGCAACACTGTTTAGGACATCGAACAGGTAATTGCGATGTTGCGACATGTGCCTTGTGAATTATGCATAGTTATTGCGCATGCTCATATTAGATAATTGTACAAGAAATACCATAAAATACCACTCAAAATACCAATAATACCAGACAAAATACCATATAATACCAAATATTACCAGATAATACCAAATATTACCATATAATACCAAATATTACCAGATAATACCAAATATTAACAGATAATACCAAATATTACCAAAAAATACCGAAATAATTCCAAAAATACCAAGCTAGTGTACACCAAAATACCATCAGCGGTTGGCCCCTCGGTTTTCTTTGATCTTGTGCGGTTTAGATTTTAGAGCCTGTCAAAGTGTCAAAATACCCGACTTTCAACTGTCAATATTTGGTAAACAGCTAAAGATAGGTATAGGATATTATACGCAAAATGTGTTTAGATTTTTCTAGAGAGTCGAAAAATGTAATAATATACAGGGTGTTCAATTTAAAAAAATATCAAAGTGACCCCTAGCACTTTTTTTTGATGTTCAATTGTTTTTTTGCTGAACATATCCGAATTCGCGGGAGAAAATTACATAAGATGGCTAGTTTTTTTTTATAAAAGTACAGGGAAAGTGAAAAAATCGCCTTGTCTAGTCCTCGTTGGATAACCCTGTACACAAACCAAGCTGCGGTTTACCCCTCGGTTTTGGTTGGTAACTCAAAAACAAAAGACGATCTGGAAACTCCTCTAAGTGTTTTCTTAACATGAATGTGACCTGCCACCATTAATGAATTACGGTTAAATCACGTCGCCTATTTTTTTAAATATCACGAAAAATAAGTGGATATACAAGTACCCGAAGAACCACTTCCTGGAATGAGCAAGACATTCTCTTCGGACATTCTCTAAAACTTTCCCCATTTAATCGATATAAACGCGATTATATGTAATGAGCGAGATCCTAATATACGAGTATAATCGAATTTCGATCATTCTGTAAGTATTACCTATGCATATTGCATAATGTTCTACCCTTGGTTGTGCCTATGTAATTAAACCACTTTAATATAAATGTGTCTTACCTATATGTTAACTAATTCTTGTCTATGTATGGGGAATTCGAAAACCGTAAGAGATACAGTGTCGGTCAAATTAAGGCAAAATGGGGCATTTAAGTGCCTAACAAAATGCCGTTTAGAAAGTTTTAAAACTCCGAGTATTTACGGAGACATCCGGAAAAAAAACGAAATTTTGGAAAATTGCTTTATTTTTTTCCTGGGCTTATTTAAAAACGGATTTCAAATCTAATTGCACTTTTGCATTGCCACTTTTTCCGCTCTATCCAATGATGAGATCCAGTTTGAAATCCGACGTTTCGTCTTCAAGGGATCATCATCAACTTTCTTTTTTTAAATATGAACTTTAATTTTTTTTATCGTTTTTCAGATGGTATTGGCGTTAATAATATGAGTATGTGTTTTTATTTTATTTTATTTTAGTTTTTTTAATTTTTATATATTTTTTTATTATTTTTATTTTATATATTTTGCTTTGGCGTGATTTTAAACAATTTAAGGTGGGTACTTTTGAAATTTTCATATTCTATAAAAATATTTTATTTGTTTTTTGCATTAAGTGGAAAATTGGAGCCCGTATTAAAAATTAAAAATAGTAAAATTATTTTTTACGACAATCATGGCCATGAACTATTACTCAAACAAGTTGCTTAGTGCATTTTATTTATAAGCAAAATTCCAATAGGTGTTTTTCCATCAAAGTTCCTATAGTATCACGTAGTATGATTATAAATTGTTGATGTTCTCTATTAAATAAATTTTTTAATTGGTTAAAAGTTGGGAATATTTTATCTTTGCAGTAAGCCACTTGTTTGAGTAATAGTTCATTGCCATATTCTCGTAAGAAATAATTTTACAATTTTTTATTTTTAATACGCTCCAATTTTTCACTTAATACAAAAAACAAAATAAAATATTTTTATTGAAAATAAAAATTTCAAAAGTATCTACCTTAACTTATTTAAAATTACGCCAAAGCAAAATATATAATTAAAAAAATAATAATAAATATAAAAAAATATAAAAAAATTAAAACACATAGTCATATTAATAACGCCAACACCATCTGAAAAACGATAAAAAAAATTAAAGTTCGTATTTAAAAAAATAAAGTTGATCATGATCCCTTGAAGACGAAACGTCGGATTTCAAACTGGATACCATCATTAGATAGAGCGAAAAAAGTAGCAATGCAAAAGTGCAATTCAATTTGAAATCCGTTTTTAAATATGCCCAGGAAAAAAATTAAACGAAGTTTAAAAATTTCGGTTTTTTCCGGAAATACTCGAAATTTTAAAACTTTCTAAACGGCATATTGCTAGGCACCTAAATGCGCAATTGTGCCTTAATTTGACCGACACTGTATCTCTTACGGTTTTCGAGTTCCCCATACATAGACACGAATTCGAGCCACCCTGTACAGCTCGGTATATATCATGAATATAGAAATGTAAAAACACCGCTAAGGAGTGTGATAAAATAATGAAAGATTGGAACCTGTTGTTTATTATACACCGAGTTATGCACCTAAGTAGATACCTGCTTATCCATTTAAAATGCCGATTGTTCATTAAGAGCCATTCTGGGAGGAACCATTGCTTTGAGACCCGATTAGACACTGCGAAATTAATTAGTGTTTAGAATATCATCCATCTATTATTGGACATTGACATATTTAAAACACTGACTAATTTAATGAGTGTTTAAATTTAAAGTGACTAATCGAAGTTTTAAGTAGTGGCCCCTAGACTAATTATATTTAGAGCCATTACTTTGAACTTCGATTAATAGTCACTTTAAATTTAAACATTCGTTAAATTAATCAGTGTTTTAAATGTGTCCGTATTGAAGGTCCAATTTGATAGGTTTAATGATCCTTAATAATTATATTTAATGCCCAATTTGATGGGTTTAATGGTCCTTAATGTATACTAAAGGAGCTCAGAAACAAAAAGTCTAGCAAAATACCTTTGATTATAGATTTTTATTACATTTTGACCTTGATTTCAACATATAATCGAAAATGGGATTTCCCAAAATAGACTTCCTACTAATAAGAGTAAGTTTGATATATTTAAATCAAATCCACGCGAGGTAATTGAAAAATGTATTCGTGATCTCCTGCCTTAATGGCTCTTGATTTTTCCTGAAGAACATCTGATGGGAAAATCGTGGAAAAATGACCGGATGAAGAAACTGCGTGGAATTGTTTTGTTTTTAAAGCAATTATAGGTGCTCCTTTTGATCTTTAGTCCGTTTTGTAACAATTAACTAATTAACACTATAACTTATTCACTACTTATTAAGAGATTATATTTAATTCGAATATCCTTTTATTTTCACGACTGCCGAACAAAATGATTCAAAATAATCCTTGAATGATAAATTCCCGACGACGCTGCTTTTTCGTATCTTGACCCTTTTTCTCTACCTTCATATCGTTATATAAGCTTCATATGCCGACCCGCCTGAGTCAGATACCATGTTTTTTTCCCTTAACATGTTGCCGTGTTGTTATAGTCGGCCATGCTGCCAATTTTCCGTCCCGGAAAAATTCGCTACCGCCAAACTGCAAATAAACAAGCAAAAAAGAAAAAAAAATTAAAATCTAAATAAACATAACACTTATAAAAAGAAAATGGTAGAAATGAGAACCAATGCAAGTGTTGGCCAGACACCCCACTGATATTCTCTCATTGTCATCCATTTTTGAACAAGACAAAATAATACTAATCAAACTTATCAATTTTCGTTCTCAGCATTCGTTTCTGAGTCTTCACTACTACTCTCACAAGCAGCCGTAAAAGGTTTAATTCGGTCAACCGAACAAACCCCTCTATATTTCTTATGCGCACGTTTAGAGCCTGGCAGGTCTTCTATTACGTATCTGTCTCTTTCTAGTACCTCTTTAATAATGTAGGGACCATTATACTTAGGCATTGTCTTTGTACTCTTGCCATCGTTTGCCAGAGTTGTCCGTCGTAGGACTACTAGGTCTCCTACCTTGTACTCGTGAAATTTTTTCCTTTTCTTATCAAAATAAGCTTTTTGCTTATCTTGAAGTACCTGGATTCGTTTTCCAGCTTCGCATCTCGTCTTTTGAATGTCCTTGTCCGTTCTGCCTTCAGATACAGCCCCACTTAGAAATGAATCGTGCATTCCTCTAGGCTTGTACCCGAGCAAAAGCTCGTAGGGACTTTTTCCCGTCGCATCATTTACACTTGAGTTTATACTAAAAACCACGGAGCTTATTGTACGAACCCATTTTCCTTCATCTTCTAAGGTTGTCGATATAGCTGCCAGTATTGTCCGATTATATCGCTCTATCTGACCATTTGCCCTCGGGGTTGCAGTTGCATTTAGAACAACTTTGACGCCCAATTGTTGTACTTTTCACAAAAGGTCCCAAGTGATCTACGTGTATAGTATCCATAGGAGTCGTATCCTTTGGAATCGGATGCATGAAACCTTCCTTTTTCCCACTTGGTGCTTTGTTGTATGCACATTGTAAACAGGCTGATATATATCGGCTTACGTATTTCCTCATTCTAGGAAACCAATAATTATTTAGTATATTCTTCAGAGTCTTTTCAACTGCAAAGTGTCCCATATTATCATGATGGTATACGGTGACTACGCGTCGAGCCACCTTTGGGACATACCATTTTAGACCATCTAAAGTTCTCCTGTATAACTTATTATTTTTGTGTTCAAAATCCTTGTGAATCTGTCGCTCCTCATGATCTTGTGGTTTTCGTGAAAGGACCTCTATTAAGAGCCTGCAACGGTCATCCTTCAACTGTGCTGCTAGGACCCAGTCTTCGTTGGTTATATTCACTAGGAAAATATCGACTTCTTGTGTATCTCGGGGATCGTCAACAGGATTCCGACTCAATGCGTCCACATGAGCCATTTTAGTCCCAGGCCTATACTCATCTGTAAAACTAAACTCCTGTGTTATAAGCCACCACCTACCAATCCTTGGAATAAGATCACGTTTGGTCATCGCCGTCCTCAGAGCGTTACAGTCAGTTACAATTTTGAACTTAAGTCCTATCAAATATATTCGAAATCTTTGTAACAAATTGACGACCGCTAGAGCTTCTAACTCATATGAGTGATATCGCTGCTCTTCTTTTGTGGTTTGTCGGCTGTAAAACATTACTGGTTTTAGTTTATTATTATCCTGTCTTTGCATCAAGATTCCGCCTAGACCAAGCTTCGAAGCGTCTGTGTGCAACTCAGTGTCTAGTTTTGCATCGTAGATTGCTAGAATCGGCCTATTGGTCAGAAGCCGTCTGAGTTCCTCAAAGGCTCTGCTCTGTGTATCTCCCCATTCAAAACTAACATCCTTTTTCGTTAAGGAAGTTAATGGGCATGCAACTTGAGTCTTTTATGTATTTTCTGAAATAACTGCATAATCCCACAAATTGGCGAACCTGGTGCACATTTTTGGGAGTCGGACATTTTTTGACTGCGTTGATTTTTGTATTCCCCGGCCGTATACCTCTCGCGCTAATCTCGTGTCCAAGGTAGTCTATTTGATTTCGAAAAAACTGACATTTTTGCAAACGCAGAGTAACGCCGGCTTGTCTGAAGTTGTCAAATACATCTGCAAGAGCGATTAATCCAGATTCGAAAGTTGGAGATGGAACCAACACATCGTCCATGTATGCCATAGCCGTTGAGAACCTCATCGAGCCTGAAATGTGGTTGATCGTCCTTTGGAATATAGCTGGTGCATTTAATAGACCAAATGGCATACGAAGGTTTTCATACTGTCCATCTGGTGTGACAAATGCTGTTTTATTTATTGATTTTTCATCTATTTTGATTTGGTGATATCCACTTGTCATATCGAGTGTAGTGAAATACTTGCATCCCTTCAGAGTCTCCAGATGGTCATCAACGCGCGGTAAAGGAAAACAATCTCTTACGGTTTTTGCGTTTAAACCGCAGTAGCCCACACACATACGCGTTTCACCATTTTTCTTTTTTTACTACGATAATTGGACTAGAATACGGCGAATGTGATTCCCGAATTATTCCAGCGGACAACAAATCGTTTACCATATCACGTACCTTTTCTCTCTCATGAAGTGAAAGGCGATAAGGACGATAAGTCACAGGTCTATCATCCATTAGATCGATGGACATTTGGACATCTTCAATGGTCCCTAGTTCGTGCACATTCTGAGCGAAACAGTCGCGATATTTATTTAATAGTGTAATAGTTTGTTTTTCTCATTTTCCGAAATATTGTCCTGTACGTGACTCTTTAGATCTTCAATAGAAAATTTAGACAGTTTCGAAATATCTACTTTACTCACACTCACCTGTATATTATTGTCTTCACTACAGGGCTGTCCTCTGGCGATTACTTGATCCCGCGAAAAATGGATATTGCCCTCTGACGAATTCAGAATGAGAACTCTAGGGTCTAAAGTAGAGGTAATGCATCTGGCTAATATTGATTCTTTCATCGGCTCCAGAGAAAGTCGAAAGTCCACAAATATATCCCCTACATAGCCTTCGCTAGTCGTACAGCTCACTATCCCAACATGATTTGGTGATATTTCGATGTCTTCTTTTACTCGTAATATTACTTTTTTTGTGGCAAGCTTTCTAGTTGAGGCAATTCCGCCATTTCATTACTAAATAATCTGGTAGATCCGCCCCTAATGACTGTGGTGGCACCCCTTTTATTTAAAATAGATCTTCCTATCAACACTGGCATACTTTGCAAACAATCAGGAACAATTAGAATCGAAACTTCTGCATCAAACAAGTCGACTTTCATGTTTACTTTAATTGTTCCTAGAGCTTTAGATGTACCTTCCCCATAACCGTTAAGACATATATCAACATCTGGCCATTTCAATCCTATGTTACGAGCGTCATACTCTCGCACAAGGATTTCTTCGCAACCTGAGTCAACGAGCCCATAAGTTTCGTGATCATTTATAGAACAAGTGACGTAGTAACCACTATTTTCCGATAGTGAATGGGTATCGCAAAGCAGTGTTTTTCGGGGTTTATTTTTAAAACAATTTTCAGAAGTGTGGCCCAGTTTCTTGCAGGTACCGCACTCTGTTCGAGGTTTTGTGCATTCCGTCTGAAAATGACCAAATTGTTTGCAGTTGTAGCACTTGCCTCTTTTAGTACTACGTTTCTCATCCGGTATTTTTGGATATTCTTGATGCCGTTTTTCTTGTCTCCTAGGAAAATCTTGTCTTGAGCGTTCTCGAGTAACAGCTAAAGTGAACAGATAATCCCTATATAACTCTTCGGGTGTAAAATATCTGCCAACTTTTGCCCCAGATTGAATGGCGTTGTCTTGAATACCGACAATGATCATAGCTACGGTATTCTTCCCTGAGATCTCGCACTGACGCAAAAGTTGCATTTTCGCAAAATAATATTCCGTCCAACTCTCATCAGGTAGCTTATTTCGACGAATAAGTTTTCTAATAGCCGTAGGAAAATCATAATGATCTGGGAAAGATTCACTTCCACAACTTGTTCTGGAGGTGGTTCTTGACGCTTATCTACCACTCTACTACGTATTAGCGTGGTACTGGCTCGTTTACTTACATGACTTGGTTTAGATTTCACAGTTTTTCTATGTTTAAGTTTATTCCTCTTGTATCGCCCGGTACAATTACTACTTGATGACGAACTAGAGCTACTACTCGTAGAACTAGTAGTGCCACTAGAACTGCGCCTACGTTTTCTATTTCCCATATTTTATTACCAAAATATCGGAACAAATAACTTGACTAACTTCTATCCTATTTGAGTAAGCACTGCACTGTTTTCAAAACAGTAAAAAATGATAATTAAGTTCACTTGACTAATATTAACACTAGTTTAAATCAACAATAACAAAAAAAAAAACACCATAAACGTCTGCCTCGAATAAAACGTGTTTTATACCACCGCTGCACTGTAACTAGTGATCGGCCGATACCGATATAAATATCGGTGTATCGGTATCGTATCGGCATATCGGCAAATTTTGCCGATAATCGGTATCGGCAAAATTTTGCCGATAAATATCGGCATTTTTTAAATTAAAGCAATTTTATTTTATTTATTTTGAAATACAAATCTAGTATTATAATTTCTTGTAATAAAACAAAAAAACAATCAAATTACTTTTAAATTAATTTTTATTACTTTAAATAACACAGCATCAAGAATTTAACATTGCAAATAAAGTGCACTTATGCAATTCCTCTACACTAAACAGGAAATAATACAAATAAAAGTTTGATACATGTGATTATTCATGACGTAATGTAGTATAAACTACTAACTAGTAATCAAAACGTAACTTTTTCAAATTGTGATGCAAAAAGATCAAGATTTCAAGCACGCTCAGGGATCAATCTATTTCTTCTAATACAACAAATGTTGCCAGCATCGGAGAAAATTTGCTCACTAAAGACGCTTGCATAAGGGGCAGATAAAAAAATATCTGCTTGATTTTTAGGTAAAGGCATATCCTTTTTATTGAAATCCCACCATTCAAATGGAGATTCATTTCTGTCAATTACGGAAGTTGATAGGTATAAACTAATTTCCTTCCTTTCCAGTTTTTCTAATTTGTTTCAATACCTTTACTTTTTTTTGATGGTTCACTTACAAAACTTTCTCATATGACTCCCAAAAAGAAAATGCGATGCTGGCGGATCTCTTTAATGTTTGCTACTATTTAGATATTTTACTTACCCTAGTATGTATGTATATTAAATACTATATTATTAACATTAAATAATTTTTTTTTATCAATGTTTTAAAATTTCGTGCCGATACCGATATTTTATCGGTATCGGCAACTCAAATATCGGTATCGGCCGATTATCGGTATCGGCAAAAAAAAGCATATCGGCCGATCACTAACTGTAACAATTAACTAATTAACACTATAACTTATTCACTACTTATTAAGAGACTATATTTAATTCGAATATCCTTTTATTTTCGCGACTGCCCAACAAAATAATTCAAAATAATCCTCGAATGATAAATTCCCGACGACGACTGCTTTTTCGTATCTTGACCCTTTTTCTCTACCTTAAGCTTCATATGCCGACCCGCCTGAGTCAGATACCTTGTTTTTTTCCCTTAACATGTTGCCGTGTTGTTATAGTTTCAATATCGGCAAGAAACTACAAACATTATGAAACTTCGTACCAGTTTCTTCATCGATCTGTGAAATTGTTGCGCTCGTTGCAAAAAAATATTGTTCCTAACACGTGCACAAAGTGTCTTTTCTGCACTTAAAACAACCTAATCCAAACTCCGCTTCGCGTTATTCGTCTGCCTTTTTTGCACGCGGAAAACTATCAGTTTACGCATTTGTTAGGAAAATAACTATTTAATGACGGATTTCCAGAAAAGGAAATTCATGCTCAACATTTGGCGGCCTTGAATTTAAAATGGCGACTAACCATGCATCGATGTATGAACTTGTGTATCTAAGATGTCATTTCTTCTTGAAAACGTCATTAACGTCTAAACCATTTCACAAACTGACGTTTAGATTAAGGTACTGTTCACACGCCCCCCTTTATTTCATTAGAAAAAATCAGGATTTCGTCCAACCGCCTTACTAAACAGTCATTTTCGCTACATATTTAATAACCCCAAATTTTGGAAACGAATTAAGTATATCTAAAATCTGAGGGTTAAATTAAATTTATTATTTTGGGCATTAATTACAATAAAGGAAAAATGTAAGAGAAACTTAACAGTTAAATATGGGCATCATTGCAGTTTCAAGAAACTGCAAAATTCGAAGTCCCTTAATTTTGGGGATGACTCAAATTTACGTTTAGCCGCCATTTTGACCACTTCATGTTCTTTTTTTAAATCCAACCTAACACAACCTAACCTAAACTTCCTCAGCAGTCAACAACACGTCCGTATAATGTGGCCAATGCGTCAGTTCGCTGGAAAGGCAAATACCTGGCATATCTTAAAACGAAAAAAAATTGCCATTTTAATTCGTGGTTATTCCCAGAGACAAGGTTCCCAGCTAATCGTTACGATCAACTATTACAAAACGGCAGTTCATGTATTTATTATAGCCTATTAAATTGCACCTGTCTTGTGTTGGGTACTAGTATATAGAATGAGATCATAATCATATAATGCATTTACATAAAGCAATTTAAATGCACTTAAATCATTTCACTGTTGGACTAGGCCTCGGTCTTAGTCGAAGTCTAAGCAGGTACCTCTATTCCGAGAAGTATCTATACTTATACAGTAAAGCTAGCAGTAAAACAACAGTAAATATCGAGGTAAATTCTCAGTCTAACCTAAATATACGAGACATTCTTTAGGTTTTTGTAGTTAAGTATATTAGATAAAAGGGTGATTGAGTATTATTAGTAAATTTTAAAATCATGACAAAAATTTGAAAATGTAGTCAAAAAGTTAGTTTCATACATGCAAGAGTCTGTTTTTAGGGTAGATAGCAATATTGTATTGAATTCTTGGTTTGACATGCACATCTGTTTTATATAATTAAAAAGGAATAATATGTATATTAATATCAGCTTTGCTTAGACATTCTTTAAGTTGTAGTCCCAAAACCTGTTTTTGCATTTTGTTAAAAATATGCAACGTTTGCATAGGACGATTTCGTAGGAAAAACATATAAAAATTAATGACATAGATTTTCTCCTAATTGCCTGCCACTTAAGATTATAATTGCTGTTTGTTGGAAGGCACTTTTTAATTACATTTAGCTGGTAATTTTGAAAATTAATGCTTAGCTAGAAACACTTCCTATATTGCGCTAATTGGGCTCAGCCAGTTGCTCGCATGCAGCATGCAGGCTTTCAGAATCGGTTTCTTGAATTATTTCCTTAAGGAAACGGTATTAAATAAACAAACAGCTGGAATATTCTTTTTTATTCTTCGTTTTAAAGGGGCGAATAAATCAATACAACCATCCATCTGCTCCTCTACTAGGGGAGAAGTGAGTAAAAGAGCCACTCGATAGGAAATGGTATTAGCATAAAATTTTGCTGAGTCATAGTGAGCATATTTGCCTGACCAATTTGCTAAAACGCAGTTGGGAAAAACCGAATAATCATTATTTTAATCCACCCAAACTTGTTTTGGTTCTTATTATTATCTCACGCATTTACAGTTCAAATTTAACTGCGTAAGATTCAGAATCGGGCAACCGGTTCTTGACAACATACCCGCGCACAAAAATTGCTTAATTAATTATATACTGTAAAAATTACAGTGTTATTATAGTTATTATATATAACTTCCCATACATTTATCCAATAAACGAAAAATAATATTTATTTCTCGAATATAATTTTGCATTACTTCTGGATATCACATGAGAAAATAATGAACAAAATGTTCATTTTAATTTAGGAACATACTTCTTACACACTGGCTAAGCTCAAGCGAGAATCAAAGATTTTCCGGAAAATATTAAAGAAATATGTTCTCTAGAACTCCTGATATGACGCCGCCCTTAGTTTGAAGGCTGTAGTTTACAGGATTTGGCTGTATTATTCTCTAGCCTCTAGACTCTAGACAATCAGGCAGCAAATTATGATAATAAAGAGAATGAGTACTAGAAATAAATTATGGTTTGAAATTTTGAATCCTAACTAATAATACAATACAATACAATACAATACAATAATATTTATTTGTTCTATAAAAAATATTTACAATAAACAAATTAAAACCCATTTAGAGCCGTTGAACAACGTGTAAAGAACCAGTAGTGTGTAGATAACAATTTTTTAATTTTAAAATATTATTTTACACAATGACATTTACGGTAAAATTACACAATATATTTAAATTACAACTTTCCTGTTGATTCATCTTAAAAATACTTCGATTGCACCTCTTTTTCATGACGATAATTTTGTGTATTTCTGATGGATTCCCCCAAAATATCACTCCATATCTTAACCAGGACTGAACATATGCATGATAAGATGCAATGACTTCGGCATTCACGTGATACGCCTTCCGATATGCACGCCCAGAAAACGCATGCTCTCCAGTGCTTTTAGTACTTCACCATTGTACGAGAGGGCAACATTATGTTCTGTTCTATTTCCAAAGACTGGGTCTTTGTCACGTTCAGCAGCAGATCATTGGCTGAGAAATATTCGTCAAGGGCCACCATTGCAGTATGTACTTTATAAAGATGTGTTTCATTATTCTCTTCACTGAATTGAGCGATGTATCATCGGCATATAATACGGTGTACTCTTTAAGGACATCAGATAGCACATTCGTATATACGATATAGAGAACAGGCCTCAGAATTGATACCTTCTTCTCCGTCTTTAAGTGCCGTATCCTCTTCTAAAGTTGGCAATCATCATGCTTTGTCGACCGCTTTTCTAAAGAATACCATTGTCTCAAATGCTTCAGCCACGATATTCTTCGACGACCGGGTCCTTTTTTGCCTTCGATTTTTCCTTCTATTATTAATTTGAGAAGTCTGTATTTTTCATTTTTGAGAATGTGTCCAAAGTACTCCAACTTTCGTTCCTTCAGTGTGAGCATGACTTCGAGATCCTTTGACATTCTTGTTAATATAAATGTTAAAAAGTAATGGTGAGAGAATGCAACCCTGTCGGACATCCCTTTTGATTCGAACTCCGTCTGATATTTGTTGACCTATCCCTTAATTTGTGCAGTTTGGTACCAGCAGAGATTTGCGATAATTTTGAGGTCTCTATCATCCAGACCCACGTCTTACTGGCCCGGAGATTCTTAGTACCCTCTGCTCACTTGAGACCTGCCGAGGACTGAGGGCCTGTGCTTTTGGTTTTCCAGTCATGCTAATGATTTTTCCTGGGTATGGTAATAAAACCGTTAAGATAGTCCTTGTTTCGCCTTTAACTGTGTTATGTGGCGCCGTTTTTCTCTCTATATCTAGAAATACGCCGACCAATTACTTTTACTGCTGCTGCCCAGCACTAGTTTTCTCGCCATATCTGGCTACCCTCACTTAATCTGCAGCTCGATGCAGTTTCCAGGGTGTGGCACGTGGAGCCATAAGTGAGAGCTGACTGCCCTGTGAGGACCAATTGTTTGAAACCATCTCCAGTATACGACTCTTGATGCGACCGTCTCAAACTAAGGGGTACTACCTCTACAGCGCAGCCCTTACTACCGAACATTAACAAGAGGCTAGAAGGTCCACTCTCAGTCGGCACTTTTATTTGATGTAGCGCTTATAAAGCCTGAGCGGTTAACCAGCTTTTCACCAGGTTCCGTAACGGGGCAAGGAGGGGAATGCTGAGGGTGGGGCTTAGAGTGAACCTTCTAGTCTATTGTTAATGTTCGGTGATGCCATTACACCTGAGGAACTTTAATTATTGAAAAAAAAGAAAGCACATAAAACTTCTAAAAGAACTAAAAGTTCGCCAGACTAGTTGATCTTTTCAAATCTTCGTAATCAGTGTACAGTCATTAGTAAAAACTGTTATGACAGATTTATTCAAAGCGCGGTGAATTCAATGCCCAATAACATTAAGGCCTTTTGGACCTACGTAAATGATAAGCGTAACGATAACTACTTGCCACAGTATATGTTCTAGAAAGCAATTCAAGTGAGGAAGCTGCGTCTTTTTTTTCTAAACATTTCAAGTCGGTATACAAGCCAAATGTTATGGAGGATGTCCCAGTAATTAGAACATTTAACATAAATAACTGCTCCTTTGACTTGCAACCGGTGTTTACAATGCTTGACTCATTGGACATCGTCGGGGTCCGAGACCGGATGGTATCCCATCACTTCTCTTGCATGTTTGCCGGTGTTTACTTGCCAAGTCACTTGTAATACTTTTCTCTACATCTGTTAATTCGGGCGTACTTATTTCCTGTCCGTTGGAAAAAAGTTTCAGAACACCAATTCATAAAGATGGTAATAAGTCCAATGTTGCCAACTATAGAGCAATACTGAGCACGATTCCTAAGCTATTTGAAAACATTATCGCCGATCAAATCAAAAACATGGCTTTTGCAAAGGTAGGTCCACTGCAACAAACTTAATGTGTTTCACTCAGTTTGTATCGGATCCCTAGGACAAGTTTTCCACTATGCACGGGGAGGTCGTTGAATCGGTCCACAATGCTAAAGATTTGGGTGTAGTTTTTGATCTAAAGCTTGATTTTCGACTTCATTTTGAGCATATTATCAACAAATCTGGTTTTATTTGGAGAATGAGTAGAAACTTTTCAAATATCTTTACTCTTAGAGATTATACTAGTCTCTTGTGAGATCGATTTTGGAATTCTCTTCTCCTGTTTGGTCACCAGCCTATGAGTCTCATATTATATCCACTCTATAGTAATGGCGCGGAATAGATTTATGCGTTATATTTCCAATAAATCAAATATTCCATCAATGGATTTCTCTGCAACTGCTTTAAGAGAAATTACCAACTTACCCAAACTTTCTATTAGAAGATTTAATGCCCTTTTGACTCAAATAGGCATTTTTGTCCCACCAAAGAATACAAGAAGCTAATATACCTTTCACAGCCTTTTCATAGATGAAATTATGGATACATCCTCCCATAGAATAGAATTGAAGGGAGTTGGCGCTGGTACCTGCCTCTGCCACTGCAACCTAAGCAGGTTTATTGTAGCACTTCGAACTATGCTTAGGAGGACCTCATCCAGTCTGGTCTTTCTAATCAGACTCCGCGAATGGAGTACCGGCTCCTCCATGTACCTTGCAGGTCTTGGTTTGGTGTCTCCTAGTCTTGCATACCTGAGCCTGCAGAGAGCCTTACACTCGCACCATACGTGTTTTCGAGTTTCCTCCTCCTCCTGACAAAACCTGCAACGGCTATTATCTGCCGGGCCGATTATTTCCATGTTTCCGTTCATTTTACAGTGCCCTATCAGCTGACCCACTAATATTCTTTTCGTCTTGCGACTCTTAAACTTAAGTAGATCTGCCGTGAATTTTGGGGAGCCGTGTTTTATGAACTGTTTCGCCTGTAGTTGCCCCGGTGTTTGTAACCACCAATTTAGAGATTGTTTATCTATCCAGCTTTTAACTGCTGTTTTGAAGACTCTTCCTGCTATCCCGCGGTAGGGCTCAGGTCCCAACGTATCCTTACTTGCAAGTTTGTCGGCTTCTTCGTTGCCTTGATGGCCTTCATGTCCCGCAACCCACGCAATGGTGAGCTTACCCTCCTTGTTCTAATGTTCAATTTCTCTATCTCCATGGCGCAGTATTGAATTGCCGCGACCTCTGCTTGGAATACTGTGGCTTGACTGCCCATGTTTATGGAGATATTTGAGCTTGGTCCGTGGACGCCGACTCCCACCCCTTTACTGGTCTTAGAGCTGTCGGTATAATATGCTTGGTCCGCTTTTATAGGAGGCCCCATTCTTCTCTGCCTATAATGGCTACTGAGAAGGGTCTATCAAACTCATAGGAGGGGGTTGTTTCGTCTGATGGTATTTCGAAGAGATACTTGATCTCCTCGCTGTTCTCTAGTTTCCAGCTTGTGGGTCTTTCCCATTCAATGACGGGCTTGTTGCTTTGCTTGAGCCAGTATTGTACCATTCTTACGATTCCCTGTATGAGGATATGTAATGGAGGTAGATTTAACGGGACTTCCAGTGCTGCAGTTGGAGTTGTTATCATCGCGCCCGAGACGCACAGACATGCCAGCCTTTGTACGCCTTCTAGTTGCCCGATTGCACCTGTTTGTGTGGCCGTTATGCTTCAGGCTATAGAGCCATAGGTTTGCATGGGCCTTACCATAATTTTGTACAACCAGAGATTTAATTTGGGGCTCAGTCCCTAGTTTCTACCGCAAAGTCGCCTGCATCTTCCCAGTGCAATTCTTGCTTCCTGAGTGACCTTGCTAAGATGCGGTCTCCAAGTCATATCTTGGTCAAAAGTGACAACTAGGTATTTGACGCCCTTAGAAATGGGAAATATTATCTCGCTGGGCATTGGATTTTTCAGATCGTTTAATGCTCTTTTCTTTGTGAATGGGACTATTGTGGTTTTCAGCGGATTAACCGACAGATCCTCCTCTTCACACAATTTGCTTACTAAGTTCAAGGCCTTTTGTGCTCTTGTTGAAACATAGCCTATGTTCCTTCCCATGACTACTATGACCAAGACGTCTGCGTAGCAGAGGCATAAGTATCGTTCATTTTCCATCTTGTCTAGTAGACTATCTACCAGAGTGGCCCACAGTAGTGGTGATAGGACCCCTCCTTGGGGGCAGCCCCTCCCGACCCGCGCCGTAACCGTATCCGCACCTATGGTGGAAGTTATTGTCCTATACTTTAGGTTTGTTTGGATCCAGTTGCAGATGGAAAGTAACCTCTATGTCCAGCAAGGTGGCTAGTGCCCCTCCTTTATCGTCTATTGCCTTCATGAGGCCAAATCTGTAGGCTTTTCTGGCTGGTACGTATATTGATGGTCATTAAGGGGTTTTGTTGAGAGAATGTTGCCGCGGATATACCAATCGACTAGTTTTCCAATGTTTTAAGCAGGAATGAAGTTAGACTTATTGGTCTGTTTGACTTTGGCGTTTGGTCAGGTCTCCTGCCTGTTTTTGACAAAAAGACGACCTTTGCCCTTTGCCATACGGCTGGCGTGTGGCCTCACGCTATGCATGCTCTGAATATCTTGCAGATGTGTGGCATTAGCTTATCCTGCCCTTTCTGCAACAGAACTGGGTAGATTTAATCTGGGCCGGGGGACTTATAAGGCTGGAATTCTCCTATTGACCATTTATTTTTTTCAAATGTTACAGTCTCGTTGGCTTGGCCCTTTTCCAAACTGTTTGTTCTGGCCTTGCATGCCTTGCTGTTGGTTCTGGATTGCTCTCATTGTTTATGACTCTGGACCCTGGGAAATGTATGTTCGTCGGTAGTTTCAGAGTTTCTTTTGTGGAGCTGGTAACGTGCCATCTGGTGCATTCTCCCATAGCGAGACTTGCTTTTCAGGGCAACAAGTTAAATCTTGATTTACTTCATATTCCTCTAAGAAATTTAAAAACTCAACTAGTTCGAACGCATTCGAGCCATACGTATTATATGGAATTTGAATTTTCTATGATTTCCTTTTAATTGTTTTCTTCTTCTCTTCTGTTTTTACATTAGTTTAGTTTAATTTGTTAAAGAATTTGTAATTACATTACAATTAATTAATTTAATAATTGTAAAATGAGTTATCCGTTAATAAATAACTCCTCTAGTGACAGATATCTCCTGTGATCTACAAAAACACCACATTCATCATTAATCACAATCAACCACTCGTTGCACACAATCTTTTAAAAATTACTTTATCAAGCAGAGAGCCTCCATATACATCTCAAGTTTTTTACATAGGTGAATTTACAGAGTCGAAAGCTTTAGAAAGGTCCATACCCATTAATATCGTGTGATTATTACTATTTAATGAATTTAAAACCTTATCTAATGCTTGTTAATTGCTCTTATGGTGGATTTATCCTTTCTAAAATCATTTTGTCTATTTGTGATTATTGGATATTTTTCGAAAAATGACACCAGTCTATCGAATATAACCTTTTCAAAAACCTTACCAATATTGGACAAAAGAGAGATAGGTCGGTATAGTTCTTTTCCTCATCAATTTGACCCTTTTTCTAAATAGCCTTTACATGAGCCATTTTTAGCATGCAGGGGAAGACACCTGTAGATAATGAAAGATTCACACCATAAGGGAATGGATCAGATAGTTCCTTCAGTGCAGACACGGATACGGGTACTTCATCTTCACCTACCGATTTTATATGTTTAGATGTTTTATAACTTTGACAGTTTCTGGGCCAGTTAAAATACTTATTAATTTTATTTAGTATTTCGGCTCTTCTGTCTTATTTATTTAGTTTAGTATTTGGCCCGGTTATTCACCAGGTTCCACGTAGCTTTAGTTTTGTCTCCAGTGTTCTCAGGTATTCCTGATTTGAAATATATTTAGCCCGCCTGATGACACCCTTCAAAGTGTTATTGTACTTGTTAAAATGTTCTCTAGAGGCGTGAATTTTAATCTTTTTATGATATAAACTTCATTTGTTCCTGCAAGAAGTTTTAAGTCCTATGGTAATCCACAGTAGGTACTGATTTTTGGTTGAAAAAGTTTTTAAAAATATTTAGAAAAGCATCGTCTATGACATCGCACTAAATGGATCGATTGAATCCATGCCCCGTTTTCATTTTTCATTTATACAATCATTGCAAACGAAATTGGCGTAGACAACGTCGAAACACATTATTATTGTTCTGGTTTTCAAGGTGCAGGTACTTTTGCAACGACGACAGTGCCAATGCACTTGCTCGGTTACAAGATTTTTAGAAAGTTTCATACTTTTATGACATGACCTAAACGCCAAGCCTAGAGAATAATAGAACGCGATTGTTGGAATAAAACCGGTAATATTGTGCGCCTAGAATTTAAATAACATATATAAATTTATTATAATATAGGAAAGAGGTGGTCCAGTTTATATGCCTGTTGCGAATATAATCATCTCTTTAGTGTCTTATTTCAATATGGCAATCATGTGTACATATTTACTTCGTTTATTATTTTCATCCTCCTATATTAATCTTATATCATTAATTTAATTAAATCCACCATAACTTGCCAATATTTGGTTAATCACCTCATTTCCTAGAAGTTGCAAGTTTTACTTAGAAGTGTACATTTATTATCTGGATATTTCCAGTTAATAATTGGAATTGCGTATGTATTATGTAGTAATTGGAAAGTTTCTCTTATTCATTTGCAATAGTGCCAGTTAACAAATGGAAATGACCACTTAATATTTGGTTTATAACATCCTCATGTGTGGGAAATTACAAATATTTGCTTGTATCTATAATATTTTTAAATAATATGGAACTTTCCTCCGAAGTTCCTAGAAGTTTTAGTAAGC